>VDML01000018.1:4381595-4648047 GCA_007844245.1 Pyrus betulifolia | reverse complement strand
TCCATTCACTTATCACTTTTCAAAACCACCTATCATCACTTATCAGAACCACATATCATTCATGATCACGTTACTATCATTCATTCATCTCCTTATCATAACCATACACCTATCACTTATCACTTATCACAACAACAACCTTGCACAATGCACTCCCATTCTTTAACCCAATTCCTTTCCAACATCTCACATGCATTTCCACCTTCCTACTTCATCATTTCATCACATTCTCCCTCTTTAATTCCACATGCATTCACTTCATCATTACACCACCATTCATTCTTTATTCCACATACACTCATCATCACACAACCTAGCTAACCCTACATGCATTCTTTATGCAACTCTTCATCAGTCCACCATTCATTCTTTATTCCACAAACAAGTCACATGCATTTCCACCTTCCTACTTCATCATTTCACCACATTCTCCCTCTTTGATCTCATTCAATTCATCCCACACTTCCATTTCATTCAATTCCATTTCTCCATTCTCACACCACAAATAAACACTTCCCCTTAGAATCCAAAACCATTTTCCATTTCCACCACTCCTCATCCACTTCCATAATTCCACACTTCCATCCCCCCAACCAACTATCCCTAGACCTTGTGCCACAACGAAGAGGAAGAGAAGAGGGCCTAAACGTTCATACAATTCACGTTTGAGTTGTTGGAATGTTTAGGCATTTCTTTGATTTCAATGTTTAAATTCAATTCTCTTTGTTTTGTACGCATGAGGAATGGAAGAGAAGAGTGCCTAAACGTTCATACAATTCAAGTTTGAGTTGTTGGAATGTTTAGGTGTTTCTTTGATTTCAAAGTTATGAGGAACTAAACCCCCTTAGCTAGGGGGTGATTCGAAACTATGTTTATGTTTGTAATATGATTTGATTACTTTTAATTACGTTTCATAAGTTGTGAATTCAATTTGTTTAACTGTTTGATTGATAACCTATTTATGTATGTTTATTAAGAATGAACGCTTAATTTTCATGCATGAATTGACGCTAGAATATAAGTGAGTTTCACGTAATAATTATGAACTTATATTCACAAGTAGTGGAGGTTGCTTATAAACAATCGCGTTAAACAAGTTCTTGGCATAAGTTTCATGCAATCATAGTAACGAATGCCTCGTCAACACTTATAGTTTTCATGTTGCTTAATGATTCTTGCTTGTATCTCTATTATGCAATTCATGTAGGGAACTTGTGAGGAATGCTTTGGGTTGTCGTATGCAATCATCCAATTCATTAACTTAAGGAAAACTTGACGGTTAATTTAAGCGGACCTAATTAACCCAGAGCGTTGAGAATTCATGGTTTATTGAAAAGCAATTAGAAATCGTTTTGTATGCAAGTATAACATGTGTGGAGATGAACCCCTTAGCTAGCTTCCCATCCATTCATTTCCGTCACATTCATCTTTACAATCTATTTTGTTTCCAAGTATCCATTTTATTTCAATTTTCGTCCAAATCCAATCCCCCTTTATTTTGTTTAAGTTTTAGTCTAAGTCTTTCTTACTTTTAGTTTCGTTTTCTTCGCATTAAATAGTGTTTTAAACTTGTTTTTACGTTTTTGAAGTCAAATCCAAGAGATTAACAATCCCTCCTTATCCCCGGTCCAGAACGATCCCTACTTACACACTTCACTACAATTGACAAAAAGAGGGTTTAATTTGTGTGCGCATAATTCTCGCATCAAATTTTGGCGCCGTTGCCGGGGATTAGCAACTTTGCTAATCTCTTGGATTGTTTTATTTTCGTTTGTGTGTATATATTTTTAGTTTTATTTTGTTGATTTTAGAAGCACAACATGGCACTTGATAATGCTTATCTTTTGTCACAGCTCATGGAAAGGTCCCAAATGCAAAACGTTGATATAGTTGATCTTCAATCAAGGAATAACGTGTTTTCCAATACTTACAATTCGGATTGGAGTGATCATTCAACTTCTATGTGGTGGGAACCTCAAAATGTTCAACAAGAAAGATATTGGGAGCCACCTCATATTCAATATGCCCAACCAAACTCAAATTCGTCAATAGATTATAATCAAATTCTTAATGAATTAAACTCTTTGGTGCAGGGTTCACAAAATCAAGCTAAGGAGACTCACCAAGAAACATATTGGCAACCATATGAGGATTCATATGCACCACCACAGCCTTCCCCTCAATCTTCACATCCAAATTCAGCTATATCTAATTATTA
This sequence comes from Pyrus betulifolia, assembly GCA_007844245.1. Classification (NCBI taxonomy): domain Eukaryota; kingdom Viridiplantae; phylum Streptophyta; class Magnoliopsida; order Rosales; family Rosaceae; genus Pyrus; species Pyrus betulifolia. The sequence continues at coordinate 4,645,829 of VDML01000018.1, read as the reverse complement.
TAAGGAAGTTATTCAACAACTGAATTCTGTGGAGCAAGGCAGGGAAGCTCAACCATTTCAACAAGACGCATTTTGGCGACGAATTGAGGATTTCTATCAAGCAAAAAAGTTGGTTGAAGATGAGCCCATGGATGAATTGCTACTGCTCGAAGAGGAGGAGGATGCACAAGGCACGGCAAGGGAAGAACAACCCTTGCCACAACCTCCCAATATTCCTACACCACCCCATTCAAGTAAGGTTGTTCCAAATTTAATTATTTCTAACTTTGTTCCCCCAAATGCACCCTTCCCTGGCAGGTTCATGCAATCCATGAAAGATGAGGGGAAGAAAGACATCTTGGACACCTTTCCAACAATTCACGAGGAAAAAGTGGTTGAGGAGCATCTTGAATTCATCAAGGAGGAAATTGGAGTGGATCACACAGCCACAACCTTCAGAATGTCCAATCTGAATGAAAACATCCCTTGTGCATTTGTTGAATGTGCTGCGACTTTAGAGCCAATATTGCAGCCCATAGGTAAGCCACCAACTCAAATTCCAATTCCCACTTCAATTAATCGTGTGTTACATTCTTCATTGCAGGCACCTACTCAAATCCAATTTGGTGAAAGAGTTTACATGGATCTTAGGACAGATCTCTATTCCACTCCATACAAAGATCCAATTCTTGAATGTTTTGAGAAGCATTTCGTGGAGGATGTACTTAAGTTCTTATTGGAGCATGTAGGGTAAGCCGCCTCCCCGAATTTCAATTTTCTTTTATACTGATATGTTGTTAATGATCCAGGCACCCACTCTAGAATTTAAAACCATTACCGGATCATCTCAAGTACCACCCACCATTCAAAGATAAATTCCATGTCGTGGGTCCTAAGTGAGGAAAGAAGTTGCTCGTCCGGCTACAAGACGTAAAAGAAAGCGCTACTTGGGAGGCAACCCAATACAGTGAATAAAACAAAGCTTGTTCATTGATTTTTTTTTTTTTTTTTCGATAAATTACAATTGTATCTAAACATGGCAGAAAGATGGAGCCTTTACAAAGGTTGTGTACGTGAGGCCCCACTACGTGGCAACACTCTCGGAGCAGGAAGCATTGGAACAGGAGGTCTCGGAGAAGAAGGCATTGGAGCAAGAGGCATCGGAGAAGAAGGCATCGGAGCAGGAGGCACCGAAGATAGATCATTCAAGGCCCCAAACCTTGGTGGAACGCTGGATGACCCAGGAAAGAGGTGCCTTTGGAAGAAAGCTGCAAGCCTTTGACGGTCATCAAGCTCATCAAGTTTCCTCTTCATGCCTGACGAATAATTGTTGGCAAGCACGTGCAAACTTCGGTTCTCGTACTTAAGCTGTTTGATCTCCTGCTTAAGACTCTCCACCTCCGCCATCAAGGATTCAACCTGACGGGAGCGAGCAAGAAGGCGTTGGCCCATGTTGGACACAGAGCCAGCGCACTGAACACTCAGAGCCAGGGATTCTTGAACGGCCAACTCATCGGACCGTCCTGAAAGCAGCTGACTGTCTTTGGGAGTGAGGAGGTTCCGAGCCACTGTCGTAGCCGTTGTGGGATCCGTCATCACAGAGGCCTCATCTGTAAGAGGACCATGAGAAGATAAGAAAGACGGGCACCATACCTTATCCTGACGCGGCACAACAGGATCACTGCTTAGACTCAAATCTAAGCAAATGTTCGATGGGTTGGATGAGCTAGCCATTGTTCAAGAAGTTAAAAGAGAAGGGTTGGATGGAGGAAAATCTCGACGGGCCGAAGATGATTTTTGGGAAGTCTTCAAAGTGTGCAGATAGAGGTGATCGATCACCTCTATTAAAGGAGAGGCGTTCACCGATTCAGAAATGAAGAGACACCACTCTTCAAAACCGGATTTCCCGGCGTAAAGATCGCCAGCTCTTCAGACGCAATCCAGGCTTTTCAGAAAGCGTGTGCAAATTTGTCAAAAGCTCCCAGCTTTTCAGAAGACGCGTGGAATGCGAGAAATCAATTGCACACTTTAGCCGACAAACGTGGGTAAAAAGCCGAAAGCTCCCAGCTTTCCAGAAAGCGAGTGCAACTTTGTCAAAAGCTCCCGACTTTTCAGAAGACGCGTGCCACTTTGTCAAAAGCTCCCAGCTTTTCAGAAGACGCGTGGAAGACATTGCCGCATCCGCACTGCCATTTGCCATTACAATGCCTATATACATCAACATTCATGGCAAAGCATATACCCAGAAGCGCATAACTTTCCTTCTCGGCCAAAAATGTAAGCTGCAACCAACCCGCACAAACATGCTCAGTTTTCTCCTTCTCTTGAGAACACACTTTCAACCATGGATGTATCCCCCAAAGAAGATACCAAAGGCCTGGAGAACAAAGGAGGCAAGAGGAAACGGTGGATCGAAGCATGTCGATTCATTCGTTGCCTCTTCGAAAGCAAAGGTATCTCATATCATCAAGGGCGAAAGCAAAGGTATCTCATATCATGCTCTTTCCCTGTCTTTTCCTTTGTCCTTGATATTACTTGCATGGCAAAGTGAAAGAAGCAATCAACCGGCACTTGGAGTCTATCTAGACTCTATTCCCTGGTTGCTTACCTAGCTTTGCTGAGCTATCCTCTAACCCTCTTCAATACGAATTGGAGAGATTGAACAAAGAAACAGATAAGAGGAGGAAGCTCAGACCTTCGGGGGAAACCAAAAGAATCCTGCTGCCCAGTTCGAGAGTAGCACAAAGGAAAATCAACGATCGGAGGAAACCAAAAGAATCTCCAGCTCAGTTCAAGAGTAGCCTGTGGAAAAACTTAAGATGAAGCCTCACTGTAATCACCAAGGAGAAGATGGAACGAACACTCCATAACCAGATTTGCATCTCTAAACTCTTCTCTTTGTTAGATACATTCTGCCATGATTAGTATGTTTAATTGTTGTTTATATGTTTGTTTGTGTTTAGTGTGGTTTTTAACATTGAGGACAATGTTTGATTTAAGTGTGGGGGAGTTTCTAAAGTGTTTTGATGCAAATTCGTAGGGTTTTATCCACCATAACTTCAAATGTTGTTTCTTGCTGTTTTTAAGTGTGTTTAGTGTGTTTTGACTTAAAAATTCGAAAATCACATAAAAATTTGAAAAACATGTTTTGAAAAGCCTAAAAAGAGTGTTTTGAGTCATTTTTGTGTCGTAGGTCACCTTCCAACACAATGATAAGGATTTGGTTTCTAATTGCATGACTGTTAAAAAGAGTTATAAACATGGAGAAAAGTTTGATTTACTCTTGGTATATGCTTGATTATGGTTATAATGTATGACTTCACATGCAATCATAAAAGAAAAATTCGTTTTTGTAACATGCTTGAAGGAAGGAACTCAAACAAACGCTACAACCCTGAGAGACTTAAGCCTATAACGTTCTTTGGAGAGTATAATCTGTGATTTCTTGTTTTCTAAAGTCGTTGCATGATCTCATTATTCTTTGCTTGGTTACTACTTAGAAGGCGTTTCATCATATAGTTCCAAATGCTAGAACTCATGCCCATTTCATTCGAAGCATGTTATTGATTTGCATAACATATATCAAGATGAAGTTGTGTAGTTGCCACCATAGCCAAATAGCCTCACTTCCCATATTTCGTATTTGTTATAAGTTTTAACCCCGTTGAGCCTTGTGTAGCATTTATTCTTTGTTTACCCACATTTTCCTCACCTAGCCTAGTTTAGGACAATCCACACCCTTATTCTTAAAAGATAGTGAGCATAACTTAAATGAATTCCTTTTGAGTTACATTATGCAAGAAAATGAGTGTGGGGGAGTAAAAGTTGGTTCTTACGTTCATATGTATGTTTTGAGATTCAAAAGAAAAAGAAGAAGAAAAGAAAAGAAAAAAAAAAAAAGAGAAAAAAAAAAAAAAAAGAGTGAAAATAAGTAAGGATGAACTCACGAGCGTTGATGGTTGAAGAAAGGGTCCAAAAAGTGAATATGGCCCTAAGTTTTGTGTGACTTTCCCTTGGGTGTTCAAAGTTGACTTCTGCATTCTTAAGGGAATTCTAAGTGCCTGATTCAATACTTTGCTCACTATTGCTTTAAGAATGTTTGTTTATCCTTCACCTTTCATTGTTAGCCAATACCCCAAGCCCCGTTACAACCCTTGACTTCTATCTTGAGTGTTGTGTATTTCAATTGTGGAGTTTGAACTTGGTATGAGCATATGGTGTCACTGGTGCTCGCGTCTAAGTAGTAGCATTCCATTCATGAGATCATATTCATGTCATTCTCGTAAATCCAGAAAATGCTTTCTTTGTTATAAGATATGTGAGATACTAGTCTTTCATGTTTACATCAATCTCTCACATATAACTAGTGTAGGGTGTGTAGTCAGAAAATCTGTGTGAAAATAGAGTGCATTCTAGTAAGGAATTGAGGAAATTCTCTAAGGCATGTTACTACATTCGAAATGTGTTTTAAATGCTTAATTGTGAACGAATATGTGGCGACTATGATTAAGAATGTACTTAAGTGTAAAGATGGCTAAATTCTGTGGGAATAATGATTTTTAACTTGTCATGTGCATTGGAAATCCCTGAAACGATTGTTGGAAGGTGTAGGTTGTGTTTTACGTGTTTAGTGTTGTTTTGTTTTTCTTTCTGTTTTGCTCGAGGACTAGCAAAAGATAAGTGTGGGGGTATTTGATAGGAGCATATTTAGGCGACTTACTTAGCTTGTTTTCGTGCATCTATGTTGGTAATTCATAGTTATTTTAGTCCTTTATGCTTCTTTTGTGTGTTTTCAGGTTCTAAGGGCTTAGGGAGCAAGAAAGTGCATTTTGAGGCTATTTGGGGCACTTTTGGGCATGGATTGGATAGCTTAATCATGGAGCAAAGAGGATGGACGAAATTGAAGCCTTGTATGCTCTTTGGGGACATCAAACAAAGGGTCTAGCCCAATCAAACAAATCCTTTGAGCCATGGAAAACCTCTAGCCCAATCAAACATATTATGCCATGCAAACCAACCTATTTTAGACCCATTCTATGTACTTAAACCCTAGCCTTTTAAACTAGCCTTATTATCACTTCCATTCACTTATCACTCACCACATATCATTCACTTATCATGTCATTCACTTCCATTCACTTATCACTTTTCAAAACCACCTATCATCACTTATCATCACCACATATCATTCATTTATCACTTAACATATCATTCATTCATCTCCTTATCATAACCATACACCTATCACTTATCACTTATCACAACAACAACCTTGCACATGCACTCCCATTCTTTAACCCAATTCCTTTCCAACATCTCACATGCATTTCCACCTTCCTACTTCATCATTTCATCACATTCTCCCTCTTTAATTCCACATGCATTCACTTCATCATTACACCACCATTCATTCTTTATTCCACATACACTCATCATCACACAACCTAGCTAACCCTACATGCATTCTTTATGCAACTCTTCATCATTCCACCATTCATTCTTTATTCCACAAACAAGTCACATGCATTTCCACCTTCCTACTTCATCATTTCACCACATTCTCCCTCTTTGATCTCATTCAATTCATCCCACACTTCCATTTCATTCAATTCCATTTCTCCATTCTCACACCACAAATAAACACTTCCCCTTAGAATCCAAAACCATTTTTCCATTTCCACCACTCCTCATCCACTTCCATAATTCCACACTTCCATCCCCCCAACCAACTATCCCTAGACCTTGTGCCACAACGAAGAGGAAGAGAAGAGGGCCTAAACGTTCATACAATTCACGTTTGAGTTGTTGGAATGTTTAGGCATTTCTTTGATTTCAATGTTTAAATTCAATTCTCTTTGTTTTGTACGCATGAGGAATGGAAGAGAAGAGTGCCTAAACGTTCATACAATTCAAGTTTGAGTTGTTGGAATGTTTAGGTGTTTCTTTGATTTCAAAGTTATGAGGAACTAAACCCCCTTAGCTAGGGGGTGATTCGAAACTATGTTTATGTTTGTAATATGATTTGATTACTTTTAATTACGTTTCATAAGTTGTGAATTCAATTTGTTTAACTGTTTGATTGATAACCTATTTATGTATGTTTATTAAGAATGAACGCTTAATTTTCATGCATGAATTTGACGCTAGAATATAAGTGAGTTTCACGTAATAATTATGAACTTATATTCACAAGTAGTGGAGGTTGCTTATAAACAATCGCGTTAAACAAGTTCTTGGCATAAGTTTCATGCAATCATAGTAACGAATGCCTCGTCAACACTTATAGTTTTCATGTTGCTTAATGATTCTTGCTTGTATCTCTATTATGCAATTCATGTAGGGAACTTGTGAGGAATGCTTTGGGTTGTCGTATGCAATCATCCAATTCATTAACTTAAGGAAAACTTGACGGTTAATTTAAGCGGACCTAATTAACCCAGAGCGTTGAGAATTCATGGTTTATTGAAAAGCAATTAGAAATCGTTTTGTATGCAAGTATAACATGTGTGGAGATGAACCCCTTAGCTAGCTTCCCATCCATTCATTTCCGTCACATTCATCTTTACAATCTATTTTGTTTCCAAGTATCCATTTTATTTCAATTTTCGTCCAAATCCAATCCCCCTTTATTTTGTTTAAGTTTTAGTCTAAGTCTTTCTTACTTTTAGTTTCGTTTTCTTCGCATTAAATAGTGTTTTAAACTTGTTTTTACGTTTTTGAAGTCAAATCCAAGAGATTAACAATCCCTCCTTATCCCCGGTCCAGAACGATCCCTACTTACACACTTCACTACAATTGACAAAAAGAGGGTTTAATTTGTGTGCGCATAATTCTCGCATCACCTTCCGCTCCGATGCCTTCCGCTCCGATGCCTTCTGCTCCGACGCCTCGTAGTGGGGCTTCACGTAAACATCCTTTGTGAAGGCTCCATCTTTCTCCATGTTTAGTATCTTTTCTTTTTTTCTTTTTTTCTTTTTTTTTTTTTTTTATTTGAATCAAACGGCATGGAATTGATCTTTGAATGGAAGGTGATACTTGAAATGATCCGGTATTGGTTTAAATTCAAGATTGGATGCCTGAATCATTAACAACATGTTAGTATAAAAGAAAATTGAAATTGGAGGAGGTGGCTTACTTATGTGATCCAATAAGAACTCAAGAATAAACACCCCTTCTTTGAACGTTTCAGTGACTTTGCACTTGGTTAGATTTGATGTGAGGATTGGTCCTTGTCTTGTGTCATAAAATTCAACTTCTTTGGGCTTGTTTATCTCAAGAACGTCCTCTTTGATGAATTCATGATATTCCTTACTTTTCACCTTTGGAAGGGCTTCCAAGGTGTCTTTTTCACTTTCTTCTTCCTTGGAATTCATGAACCTGCAAGGAATAGGGATATTAGGTGGAATGGGGTTAGAACTAATTAAATTTGGAACAACCTTACTTGAATTAGATGGCGTAGGAGCAATAGGTGCCTCCGGCAAAGGTGTTTCCACTCTTGCCGTGGGTTGGGTGTATTCCTCTTCCTTGTGATTTGATTTTGATGGTTGAGGGTCCGTTCCAACCTCCTTGCTACTTCTCAAGGCAGTTTCAGATCCTTCCTTCAGATTTGCAATGGTTGAAATAAGGAGTTTGCCTTGGTCTTGAAATTGTCCTACGAACTCCGCGATCTGCCCAATTTGCTTTTCCAAGTAGTCCAACCTTTTGTCTTGATTTTGCCTTGCTTTGTTTAGATCTTCTTGCCCCTGAGACAAATTGGTGAGTAACTTACAAACCGTATCATTATACAAAGACTCACTTGAATTTGTTTGGGCAGGTTGTGGTGGCTGCATAGGTGTTATATAGAACTCCTCATATGGTTGCCAATATCCTTCTTGTTGAATATGTTGAGGTTCCCACCACATAGAGTTTGAATGATCACTCCAATCTGAATTGTAAGTATTGGAAAACACGTCGTTCCTTGATTGATTATGATCAAATGTACCAACTCTTTGCGTTTGGTACTCTTCCATAAGCTGTGAAAAAAGAGAAGCACTATCAAGTGCCATGTCTTGCTTCTAAAATCAACAAAATAAAACTAAAAATATATACACACAAACGAAAATAAAACAATCCAAGAGATTAGCAAAGTTGCTAATCCCCGGCAACGGCGCCAAAATTTGATGCGTTGGTTTATACGCACACAAATTAAACCCTCTTTTTGACAATTGTAGTATAAGTATAAGTAGGGATCGTTCTTAACCGGGGATTAGGAGGGATTGCAAAATCACTTGGAAACTGACTCAAAAACGTAAAATAAAGTTTAAAACACTAAACTAGACTCAAAGGATGCAAAACTAAACATTTAAAACACTAAAACAAACCAAAGGACTCAACACAGCCCCAAAACACTCAAAACTGCCTTAAAAACACAATCTGGGCAGTTTTGAGCACTTTGGTGAATTTGGACGAATGTGTGTAATAAATTGAATCAAAACACTTATAAACACAAACCAAAACACTTTCTAACTAATTTGAACAATACAAAGACTCAAAGGACTCAAAACAAGTTCAAAAGACTCAAAACTGCCTAAAAAACACTAACTAGGCAGTTTCTGACCTTAAACCCAAATTTGGACGAAATTAAGTTGTAACTTGACTCAAGACTCTTAAAAACACAAACTAAATTGATTTCTAACTAATTTGGACATTAAAGTAAGGGGGGATTGAGTTTTGGACGAAATTAAACTAATTGCACATATTCTAATTAAAAACAGAATGTAAATATGAATGTGATGGATTTGAATGGATGGGATGACTAGCTAAGGGGTTCATCTCCACACATGTTACACTTGCATAATAAAAAGATTTCCAATTGCATTTCAATAAACCATGAATTCTCAACACCCCAAGTTAACTGTGATTGCACTAATTAACCCTCAGATTTTCCTAATGTTATTGAATTGAATGATTGCATTCGACAACCCAAAACATTTCCCACAAGTCCCCTACATGATTGCATAATAGAGATACAAGCAAGAATCATTAAGTTCTTTGAAAACCATAAGCATTGACGAAGCACTTGTTACTATGATTGCATGAAACTCATGCCAAGAATTTATTTAACGCGATTGTTTATAAGCAACCTCCACTACTTGTGAATATAAGTTCATAACTATTAGGTGAAACTCACTTATATTCTAGCGTCATATTCATGCATGAAGATTAAGCGTACACTCTCAATAAACATACATAAATAGGTTATCAATCAAATAGTTAAACAAATTGAATCCACAACTTATGAAACGCAATTAGAAGTAATCAAATCAAAATGCAAGCATAAACATATATTTCGAATCCCCCCCTAGCCAAGGGGGGGGGGGTTTAGTTCCTCATGATACAAAACAAAGAGAATCAAAGAAACACCTAAACATTCCAACAACTCAAACTTGAATTGTATGAACGTTTAGGCCCTCTTCTCTTCCATTCCTCATTCGTACAAAACAAAGAGTATTGAAATTAAACATTGAAATCAAAGAAACACCTAAACATTCCAACAACTCAAACTTGAATTGTATGAACGTTTAGGCCCTCTTATCTTCCTCTTCGTTGTAGCACAAGGTCTAAGGATAGTTTGATGGTGTGAATGGTTTGGGGAGTTATGGATGGTGTAGAATGATGTGTTTAGGATAGGGATGGATGTAGGGGACCTCAAGGCTTATTTTTTAGCAGAAAATATGAAGAATGGTGAAGTATGGATGTGTTATAGAGAGGGGATGAATTTCTGGCGTGAATGGTGAATGAATGGGAATGAATGGGAATGAATGAATTGTGGCTGCAATGGATGCTTATTTATAGGTGAAAAGGAGGGAATATTGATAGGAGCATATTGATGCGCCTTAGTTAGCTAGTTCTTATGCATTTTTGTTATGTTTTATTCGTTAAAGTAGTCTTTTAAGCTACTTTCATGTGTTTTCAGGTTTAAAGGACATATTACATGAAATGATGCAATTGGGAGCTTTTGGAGCAAAATTGAGCTGGAATGTGGTGTATGCAAATGGAGCACGAGGAATGAACGAGGTTGAAGGTCAAAGGAGCTTAAGAAATGAAGAAATGAAAGTGAAGAGCAAGGAAGTCGGAATCGGTAACCAAAGTTTCTAAAGTTGGAAGTTTCTATTCTTGGAGGTTTCCATTGTCGTGAGTTTCTATTCTTGGCTTTGGGCTTTTAGATGACCTAAACCCTAACTCTTTGTGGACCCTAAGCCTATGCCGCACCTAAACCCTAACCTTAGCCCATTTTAAAGCCCTTCACCCTAATTGGCCCAAATCCATGCATTAAGCCCTTCACCCTAATTGGCCCAAATCCATGCATTAAGCCCTTCACCCTAATTCTTCCTCCTAATTAGTGCATCCCACCATTCCATTCCATAATTCCTAATTAGTGCATCCCACCATTCCATTCCATAATTTCCATTAGTGCATCCCACCATTCCATTCACACTTAAATGCCCATTATCCCATTTTTTTTAGCTTTTAATTCCACACCATCCCATTATCCTTTACATCCACTAAACCATGCATCCACATTCACCTAAATAAACCCTAAATTACATCCACTAAACCATCCATCCACCATAATTCCCACCATCCACACCTTTTCCCATCCACCAAATACCTTAAACAAACATCCATTAACACCCATTCTCTTCCTATAAATACCCATTCATTCCATTCACCAAATCATCTCATTTTCCATTGTAATACACAAACACTTCCCCTTCTCCATCTTCTCCATTTCCACTCCATTCCACACTTCCATCCCCCCAACTAACCTATCCTTAAACCTTGTGCTACAACAACGAGGAAGAGAAGAGTGCCTAAACGTTCATATAATTCAAGTTTGAGTTGTTGGAATGTTTAGGTGTTTCTTTGATTTCAAAGTTTCATTTTAATTCTCTTTGTTTTGTAGGTATAAGGAATGGAAGAGAAGAGTGCTTAAACGTTCATACAATTCAAGTTTTGAGTTGTTGGAATGTTTAGGTGTTTCTTTGATTTCAAAGTTATGAGGAACTAAACCCCCTTTAGCTAGGGGGTGATTCGAAACTATGTTTATATTTGCAATATGAATTGATTAATTTTCGTTGGAATTTCATAAGTTGTGGATTCAATTTGTTTAACCGTTTGATTGATAACTTATTTATGAATGTTTATTAAGAATGCGCGCTTAATTTTCATGCATAAATATGACGCTAGAATATAAGTGATTTTCACCTAATCGTTATGAACTTATATTCACAAGTAGTGGAGGTTGCTTATAAACAATCGCGTTAAATGAATTCTTGGCACGAGTTTCTTGCTCATCATAGTAACGAATGCCTCGTCAACACTTATAGTTTTCATAATACTTAATGATCTTTGATTGTATCTTTATTGTGCTGTTCACGTAAAGGACTTTTGGAGAATGTTGTGAATTGCGTTGCGCAAACCCATCCAATTCATTAACTTAAGGAAAACTTGACGGTTAATTTAAGCGGACCTAATTAATCCGGAGTGTTGAGTTTCATAATTTATCGAAAGACCAACTGAGAATCAATCTTGTATGCAAGTATAACATGTGTGGAGAAGAACCTTTTAGCTAGCCTTCATTCCATTCATTCCATCATAAATTCATATTTACATTCCGCTTAGTTTATTAACTTGTTTTGTTATTTCAATTCTCGTCAAATCAAAACTTTTCCCCCCCCCCTTTACTTTCTTGTTCTTTAGTGCTTAGAATCTGTTTAGTTTATGTTTTAAAGTATTTTGAATCAAGCCATAATCTTAAATTCGTCCAAAATTAGTTTTGAGTCTTTTGGTTTGTCTTAATGTTTTAAAATTTTAGTTTTGCATTCTTTGAGTCTAGTTTAGTGTTTTATATTGTTTTTACGTTCTTAAGTCAATTTAGAAGGTTTTAGCAAGCCCTCCTAATCCCCGGTCTAGAACGATCCCTCACTTATCCATTCTACTACAATTGTCAAACGAGGGTTTAATTTGAGTGTCAAGTAATTCTCGCACCAAATATGACAGCTAGGAACTTGGTGGAAATCTGAAATGGTGATGGGAGATGCATGTGGCTGATTTATGCATGTGATTAAAGGGTAATGACAACTAGGTTATGATGATGAATGCATGTGCAAAGTTGGTTGAATGATTATGGGTGCATGTGGCTGATTTATGGTGCAATGATGAAAGGCAAAGTGCATGTGGCTGATTTGTGAAGGGAATGCATGTGGAATGAATGTGTGAATGATGGCAGATTGTGTATGTGAATGATTAGGGTGAATGTGCATGTGCTTTGACAGCTAGGTTGAATAAATTAAAGGGAGTGCATGTGGCTTGGCTGGAATGATTGGAATGCAATCTGAAATGGGATGTGTTGGTGTGAATTTCTGGTACAAAGGGCCTCCTTTGGTCTTCAATTTCGTCCATCTACTTGGCTTCAAGTATATGCAATCCATTTAACGCCCCAAACTACTCCAAAATGCACCAAAATGCACCTTTTTGCATACTTTGCCCTTAGAACCTGAAAACACACAAAAGAAGCATAAATGACTAAAATAACTAAAGAAACATAACGTAAATGTATGAGAACAAGCCATTTAAGTCGCATGAATATGCTCCTATCATTCCCGTATCCTCACCGTAGTGAAACCCCACCCCACTTGCGCTCCCGGTGTTCCCTGCAACCCCATAGCACATGATCCTTGCCCATGCAGGGGCTTTTCCCTTTTTGGATCTAGCCCACACTTTTGGGCTTGCTACTCGAGCCCATCTCCTTTTCTTTTTTCCTTGGGCCTGCAGCCTACCCGAGCCTATTCTAGCCCAGTTCCTGGGCCTGGACCTCATGGTAGAAAATTGTTTAGCCCACTCGTGGGCTTTGGCCTATTATTTTGGGCCCTGGGTTTAATTGCCTAATTATTTTAGGCCCAATGAGTTTTATATTTTTTTCACCCGCACTTCAATTTGGCTGAAGTCCAAATAATTAATTCAATTATAATTATAGACCTGAAGTTCTATTTGCATATTTTCTTGTTGTATATTTCTGTATATATATTTGCATTTGTTTGCAGGAACATATGAACCTGAAGTTCATAATTATTTCAAAACCTGAAGTTTCTATAAACATGCATTGTTTGAAAACTTGAAGTTTTCCTTAAAAACATCAACCATGAAAACCCGAAGCTTTTTTATACAAATTTTAACTCATACATGTCTATTAAAACCTGAATGTTCTACTCCTATGTGAATGGGTTGATATTTTTTCTCCATTTCATTAACCACATCTTGTCTATCTATTTTGTGATAAAAACATGTCGAATTTGAACAAACTTGAATTCACCGCTTTAGAGGTCCCTGGAAAGAACTACCTTAAGTGGGTCCAAGATGTGAAGCTCCACCTCACTGCAAAGAATTTGTGTCTCACCATTGAAGATGAGACGGACAACCTGGTTGCCGAAGCTGAGAAAGCCACTACCATGATCTTTATTCGAAGATATATTAGCAAACCGAGGACCTTACTGAGGAGGATCCACGAGCATTATGGGTTACTTTGGTTGATCGCTTTGATCACCAAAAAGACATCTTCTAGCCTAAAACAAGACATGACTGGCTGCATTTGCGCTTCCAAGACTTTAAGTTTGTGAATGAATATATAATTATGAAGTTTGTCGAATCTGATCACTTCTCAAGTTTTGTAACGAAACTTTGATGGAAAATGATCTCCTGGAAAAGGCCAATTCGACCTTCTCTGCTACTAATATTGTCCCGCAGCAACAATATAGAGCTCAGAAGTTCACTAAGTTCTCGGATTTGATCTCTGTTTTACTTCTTGCTAAAAAGCGGATTTGATCTCTGTTGATGAAAAATAATCAAGCTAGACCTATTGGGGTGACTGTTGTGCTTGAAACACACTAAAGCATGAACCAGTACCCAAAATGCTAAAAAGGCGTGGTAGGGGCGGCTAAAACCCACCATGTCAAGGTTAACAGAGCCAATGCCCATTTAAGGGAAGAAACAAAGCCCAGAAGCTCATAACCTCGCTCCCAAAGGCCCAAACTTCAAGAATAAGGGCAAAGTACCTGAAACCATGGATGCGGATATGTGCTATCGTTGTGGTTCAAAGGACCATAGGTCCCGTGTTTGCCAAGCTCCCCATAAGATTGTAGTTGAATATCATTCTCATCGTAAGAAGTTTGAATCAAACTTTATGCAAGTAGACGAACCAAAGAGTACCAAGATGGAGGTTTTTGACTTTCAAGAGGCCGTTACCCCTATGGAAGATTAGAATCTTAGACATAAACTTTTTTTTTTTTTAGTTAAAGAAAGACAATGGGGCCGAATTCCACAATAGTGGCCCAACCCCCTTGTGTTTTTGGTTAAATTTTGAACAATTTTCCTTTATATTTGGATTATTTGTTGGTGATTTGTTTTTTGAATATTAAGTTTTTAATTAATTACCGTCCTTGAATACTTAAAATTATTATGAATTGATATTTGTTTATAAGAACTTTTATGCATGTGACTAATTCAAATTAATTTTTCATTCTAGGTATGTCTAGTGGGGAAGTTAGTTGTCTGACAGATAGTGCAACCATGCACACTGTTTATCTATTTCACTAACTTCATACCTAAGAATGCACCTCTAACAACCCTCTTAGGCCCATCCAACCTGATTGAAGGATACGGTAAGGCACATATAATGTTGTCCAATGGTACAATTTTGACCATTGATAAGGCATTTTATTCTCCATGTTCCGGAAGAACGTTGTTGAGTTTTAAGGACATTAGAGATAATAATTACCACGCTGAAACCCACATAGAAAATGAAGTTGAATTTCTATGCATAACTTCCTATGAATATGGCCAGAAGTGTATTCCAGAGAAGATAGAGTGTATCTTGAGTGGTCTATATATTACGACCATACGCCCCATAGAGAGCCACTATGTGGCCAGCCCTACCTCTGGGACTGCGCACGAAATTACACTTTGGCATGATCGTTTGGGATATCCTGGACGAATATCAATGTGCCGTATCCTCAAATAATCACATGGGCATCCATTAACCCAAAGTTTAGGTTCGATTCAAGGAATTGCACGTCAAACATGTTCAATGGGAAAACTTATTACTAAGCCTTCTTATGACAAGATTCGTTCAAATCCTTTCATTTTTCTACAAAGGATTTAGGGGGACCTTTGTGGACTGATTCACCCTTTATGCGGACCATTTAGATACTTTATGGTTTTGGTTGACGCTTCCACACGTTGGTCACACGTGTGCTTGTTGTCCACAAGGAATGCTGCATTCTCCAAACTGTTGGCTCAGGTTATCAAGCTTAAGGTTCACCACCCTGATTACCCGATCAAATATATTCGATTGGATAATGCTGGAGAATTCAAATCTAAAACTTTTAATGACTATTGCATGTTGGTTGGGGTTGAAGTTGAACATCCTGTACCCCTTGTTTACACCCAGAACGCCCTGGCAGAGGCATTCATTAAGCGCTTACAAATGATTGCTCGATCGTTGGTTATACGTACCAAGCTCTCAATCGCTGCTTACCGGATACGAACCTCACATATCGCATCTATGTGTTTTTGGTTGTACGATCTATATGCCGATTTCGCCACCCTTACGTACAAAAATAGGGCCTCAGCGAAGATGGGAATCTATGTTGGATATGATTCTCCTCCAATTATTCATTACTTAGAACCTTTGACAAACGATTTGTTTACCTCTCATTTCACAGATTGTCACTTCTATGAGATAATATTCAAGTCGTTAGGGGAAGATAAGAACGCCAACGTTCCTGAAGAACGGTGTGAATTATCATGGATGACTCCTACTTTGTCTCATTTAGATTCTTGCACCGCTCAGTGTAAAACTGAAGTACAGCGCATATTAGATCTCCAGAGCATAACTCAGAGCATACCAGGTGCTTTCATTGATCTAGAGTGACAAGATCACATATTCTAGCTACGAATGTGCTTGCAAAGATGGATGTATCAAATGTACAACAGACTTCCCTTTTAGAGGCCTGTGATGCTAACTTTGGTGATCCACGTACATTGGCGGCTAACCAATCATCTACCCCTACATATAAGCGTGGTAGACCTCTGGGTTCAAAGGATTCACACCCCTGGAAGAGGAAACCCATGACACATGCACTTGAGCCTAACGTGAATCTGACTGTGTCTTACTCATTTTATCCAACTTATGAGGAAATTCTAGATTACTGTTTGGGCCTAAAATAATATTGTTGGGCCAAGCAGAAGGTTGTGCTCGGCCCAAGGCTGTGTCAAATGCTATGGGCCGAGTGATAAATTCCGGGCCAGTTGGCAGGGTCGGTCGAGTCCTATCCTAAGAAGGAGTAGTCCAGATAAACAGAAAGGGTCGAGGAAGTCCTGGTGCAACCAGGATTCCCGGCCGACAAAGAATAAAGCCTCGGAAGAGGGGAAAGTTCAAAGTCCTAGTGGGAGTAGTTTTGTTCGAAGTAAAGTTGGAATGGGACAAGGACTCCCAATCCAGATAAGGGTGCGATTCGGTCTTAAGGAATGAGAGACTATAAATACAAGAAATCATGCAATATAGAGGAGCTTCGATTCAACATACAATTGCCCTGCGCAAAGCCTCTCATACATCTTGAGATTTTTCCTTTTCTTTTCCGCCAACACACCTTCAGTTTGGATAAACAGCACTGTGGAGGCACCCGGTGAACACCTTCAGTTTCGATAAACAACACTGTCGCCGTAGAATCAGCTGACCGAGGAGCACCTTCAGTTTGGATAAACATCACTGCGTCGAGGCCGACTGGTTACCTATCCAAGTCTCGGCCGAGAAGGGTTTTCGAATCCTTGTTGGCAGAGGTCACCTTGTTAGCTCTTTTGGCGTAGCAAGGTGTTATTCGGCGTGCTGGACGCTAAGTGATTTTATGATTGGATGCTCACAAGTGAGTTTCAGAGTTCGGCATTCTGACAGCCGAACTACATTCACCATCAAGACCTACATCACCTTTGAGTACTTGTGTCCGTATAGTCTGGTGTCGATTCGACATGCTTATACTCTTATGAATATAATCACAGTGACCGAATCGGGAGTCGACGATTTGTGAACTTCGCAGAACTAGCAGCCTTGTCTTCAGGCTCTAGAACCCAAAGACCGAGAGTGTTCTTTCCTCGGTCGCAGTCGCAAGATAAAGAAGTCAACAACGCGCTTAATGCGACATCAACGAATTTTACTCCTCGGCCGAGCTTGGCTGACGAGTTGGCACACCCCGCATTCAACCGAAGGACGTAGTTAGCCTATTAGTTACTTGGCCTGCGCGCCACGTAGGTTTTGTAATTTTTAGAGTCAACATTTTGGCACGCCTAGTGGGACACTTGTGCTAGACCTTCGGAGTTCATGACCATTGAGACACGGTCTGTAAAAAAGAAAACAATCATGGGAAAGTCAACAGTTGACTTACCAGTGCAAGGCCTTGGGCAGGATTTGCACCCAGCAAAAAATCCGATCATTGTTGCGCCGCCTGAGGCCACAAGTGCGACACGTCGAGAGAATGAAATCTATCTCGGCGGACAACCTCGTAACTCAGAAGTCCCTAACCAAACAGCAGGCATGTTCGTTGAAGGAATAGTGAAAGATTGCGACGACGATGGTGGGGAAGGCTCTGATCCACCAACTAGGTCGTTTCTTCGGAGACGACTCGATGAATAGTATCGACAGGTCGAGCAGTCAATTGGTCAAAAGATGAATGATTTACTAGACGCAATACGAAGTAACAACGACACACATACCAGAATGCTTGAACTATTGGTTAGCAAAGGCTTTGAAGATGGCCAGGTCGGCCAACCTCGGCAGCTTTCTACGAATGTTCCAGTACAAGCCGAGAAAGGGTCCGCCCGGCCACAACTAATCAACTTAGAGAAAAGAGATAGACCGGGTAATAGATCCGACGGACCAAGCCAGGGAGAAGAAACCGCTTCCGTAAACATGACCGAGGTCCAGAGAATGATCGACTCGGCCCTAAAGAAGGGACCAAAGTTTCCAAAATTCATCCATCCATACCCGGCTTATGTAGAGAGGTTTGAATACCCGCGAGGTTTCAAGATCCCTGATTTCAGCCTTTTCGCCGGAGAATCGTCTTTATCCTCATTAGAACATGTGGCTTGGTTCACGGCGCAGTGTGGAGACGTCAATAGCGACTTCTATAAATTACGGCTGTTTAATTTTTCACTGACAGGCTCAGCTTTCGCTTGGTACATTAATCTCCCACCAAACTCCATACAAAGTTGGGAAGAATTAGTGGAGAAATTCCATGAACAATTCTATTGGCCGGGGATGGAAATGTCCGTATCATCATTAGCCAGGATGGCTCAAGCGTCCGACGAATCTCCAATGGAATACCTAACAAGGTTTAAGTCGGCCAGGAATTGGTGTCGAGTACCTCTCCCCAAAGTGGAATTCGTCAGGATCGCCCTGAACTGTTTGGACGTGGAATACAAAAAGAAGTTTCTGGGGGCAAATATTCGAGATATGTACGAACTTGCTCAACACGTTGAGCAGTATGATTATTTACTCCGAGAAGAGAAGATATCAAAGTCACCATCCCAGGGAACGTTGTATAAGAATCCCACGGTTAGCTATGCATTGGCTGAAAGTGAGGATCCTCAGTATACTAGTGTGGACGCGGCCGAAATAGTAATCGATAAACCTTATGTCTGCAAGGCGTTAGCTCAAGTTAGTTCCAAATACACCAAGACCCGTTCGGCCGCTGAGGAAATGAGTAAAACATCAAAAGTATACACTTTCGATATCACCAAAGCCGATGCAATTTTTGATCAATTATTGGTAGCAAAAATCATCAAACTTCGCCCAGGGCACACTATCCTTAAGGCCGACGAATTGAAGGGTAAGATATACTGCAAGTATCATAATTCTAATAAGCATGTAACCAATAATTGTGTTGTATTCCGAGACACGATTCAAAGTTGGATCGAGAAAGGAAAGTTGAAATTCCCGGAGAAGCAGATGGTGATCGACGTCAATCCTTTCCCCTCAACAACAATTGGTATGGTGGAGGCTCATTTCCCTAAAAACAAGGGAAAAGGGAAGGCCAAATCCTGCCCGGTGCAGTATGTCCGTAAGAAGAATGGTCAACCACGACTGAAGATTGATTTGTTTTCAAATGCACCACCAACGGAACGCTCGAGGCCAACCATCGATGAGCCGATGATGGGGTCGAGTTCCGAGGAAACTCATGAATCAATGGTTTTATGCGACCATTGTAAAACACTAGTCGAACCTAGGAAGAAGACATCTTCGACACCAACTTTAGGCCCACCGTCTACGACCTCTACAACATCGCCAAGGGGATTTGGTAATGGTCCACGACGCCAAGTGTTTGAGAGACTCGGCCCACAGGTACGACCAAAAGACCAGGTCCCGGTCAGGCGGCGTCTTAACTTTGACGTACCTTTCTATAACGAGGATTATTACTCGCGCAATGCCAGCAGTTCGGGCTCACCAGCCGATCAAAAAACGTTCAAACCGCCCATGACACTGGATCAACGTTGGTACAGTTACAACTTTCCGACTGGCCTATATACAGTGTTGTCTAAATCTCAAAAACGTCGTCGCCAACGGATAGATTGCATGGCTTGACGACGAGAAGCGCAGACTAACCCTGCAAACCGGTGGCAACCAAAAGAGGCCGTGGAAAGCAGTAGTGAACGGCTAACTCCGACTATCATGACCGAGTTACTCGAAGGGAAAAAAGTAGCGGCTCCTGACTTTGAGACCACCATTGAAGAGTTTGAGAAACGTATCAACCTTCTTCTCCGGCCTGGGGAGACGAGAACTCGTCTCGAACATTTTAGACAAGAGGCCGAAAGGAAGCTTTCTCCGTTACCATAGCTCGAACCATTCATCAAAATACGACGCAATCTACACCCTCATTTCCTCGGTGACTCCTTGGAGTACATGCGGGAGTTTCATAAGAAATATTCCGCCAATGACTTGTACGGACTACCCAAGGCGTGTTAGGAAGCCCTCGACCTAGCATTAACTTGCCCTGATGCCGAGCAAATTATCCAGAAAACTTCTGACCCAGCAATAAAAGCTAGATTCCAACATATATGGGAGGCTCGGGTCCTTGGTTTTGAGGTCGATCCCTACACGGATATTGGCGCCGCCGAATTACCCTTTACTCTCGAAGACCTTCAGCATTTGCCGATATCATTTTGAAGTTTTCTCGGCTGTATCTCTCTTCGGCCTCACAGTTGACGAGGAAAAAAGGGTAGTGCGTTTGGATGCATATCTAGACACGAGGAATGCCCGTATCGCCTATGAAGAATGAGCCCGTAAAGTACAAGACCAAAATAAATCTTCGGCAGTAAACATGGTCGAGGAAAACAGCCAGAATAAGCTAGACTCAGTCAACACGCCTCAGATGCCGGTTCACACCGAGGCGTTCCAAAGTTCGATTAAGGATGCTCCGCTGATTGATACCATGGTTACTTCTGCGAAAAACGACAACCACGATCCGATAGGTCCCTCGGTCCTCGAACATATGGAGATCAGTATGGTCCACGTCTTACCAGATGAGTTCCAACCAGGTACCTATCAGTCAAATTTCTTGGAAGGGGACGTAGTTGCTGAGGAAACAACACAAGTGGATTTTGTCGCAAACGACGACGATAGGGAAGTCCGAAACGAGGACAACCTTAAGTAAGCTTTGGCCGAATTATTTCCTCGTTCCCCCTCGGTTAATCTCCAACATCTAAAGCCGTTATACGTCACGGCTCATATCGAAGGATTTCCCATTTCTAAAGTGTTTGTCGACTGTGGAGCCACAGTCAACATCATGCCGATGTCCGTCATGAAAGCTTTACGCCGTTCTGATAACGAGCTCATCCCGTCAGGTATAACTATGAGCAGCTTCATCAGCGACAAGTCTTAGACCAAAGGAGTGCTCCCGTTGGAAGTCAGCATTACCGGTCGTCACCACTTGACGGCATTCTTTATAATTGACTCTAAGACCGACTATAAAGCATTACTCGACCGCGATTGGATCCACCAAACTAGTTGCATTCCTTCATCACTATACCAAGTCCTCATCGTTTGGGATGGTAAATTGGTCGTAGTGCACCCAGCTGATAGGAGCATATTCATGCGACTTAAATGGCTTGTTCTCGTGCATTTACGTTATGTTTCTTTAGTTATTTTAGTCCTTTATGCTTCTTTTGTGTGTTTTCAGGTTCTAAGGGCTTAGGGAGCAAGAAAATGCATTTTGAGGCTATTTGGGGCATTTTTGGGCATGGATTGGATAGCTTAATCATGGAGCAAAGAGGATGGACGAAATTGAAGCTTTGTATGCTCTTTGGGGACATAAAACAAAGGGCCTAGCCCAATCAAACAAATCCTTTGAGCCATGGAAAACCTCTAGCCCAATCAAACATTCTATGCCATGCAAACCAACCTATTTTAGGCCCATTCTATGTACTTAAACCCTAGCCCTTTAAACTTGCAGCCCTATTATGATTTATTCACTTCCATACTCTTCTTTATTCCACATGCATTCACACACACTTCACACAAACAACATTCACATGCAAACACATGCATTTCCAACACCAAACACAACCATTGCCGTGCCTTCCACACCAATTCCAGCTTTTCTTCATCATTGCAGCCACTTTGCCCTTTTGTTTATGCATTAAACCTATTTCCTTTCCCTAAATTGCAGCCACAATCCACACCTTTCCAACCTAGCTGCACCCTACATACATTAATTAGTCATTCTTTTCATATTGCACTCACATGCATTCACATGCATTTCAAGCACCAAAACACACTCCTTTGCCGTGCATTCCCAATCCCTTTCCAGCATCTCACATGCATTTCCACCTTCCTACTTCATCATTTCACCACATTCTCCCTCTTTAACTCACATGCATTCATCACCAACCAACCTAGTTGTCACTCACATGCATTCATCATAATTCACAACACAAAACAGCCACACAAACCAACCCATTGCCGTGCCTTCCCTTGCCATTTTCAGCCATCACACTTCATCATTGCAGCCACCATTCACCCTAGTTGTCAATCAAATACTTTCCCATTGTATAATTCATCCACATGCATCTTTCATCATTCACTCACAAGCTTTAACCAACAAACAAATCAGCCACATGCACACAAACACACCCATGCCGTGGCCACCCTTGCATTTCCAGCATTCCCATTTGCATTTTCAGATTTCCACCAACCAATCTAGTTGTCATTACACATGCATTCCTTTCTTTAATCATTCCTAGCTGCCATTCACATGTTCTCCCATCCATTCTCTCCCTATAAAACCATGCATTGCATTCACAATTCATCACACACTTCCATTCCATTGTAGATACCACAACACAAACACTTCCCCCTTTTGCCGTGAGTTTCTCTCCATTTTCTGCACCATTTTCTCCACCACTCCTCATCCATTTCCATAATTCCCCAATCCATTCAACACACCAACAACATCCCTTAGACCTTGTGCCACAATAAAGAGGAAGAGAAGAGGGCCTAAACGTTCATACAATTCAAGTTTGAGTTGTTGGAATGTTTAGGCGTTTCTTTGATTTCAATGTTTAATTTCAATTCTCTTTGTTTTGTACGTATGAGGAACTAAACCCCCCTTGGCTAAGGGGGGATTCGAAATATATGTTTATGCTTGCAATATGATTTGATTACTTCTAATTACGTTTCATAAGTTGTGAATTCAATTTGTTTAACTGTTTGATTGATAACCTATTTATGTATGTTTATTGAGAATGGACGCTTAATTTTCATGCATGAATTTGACGCTAGAATATAAGTGAGTTTCACGTAATAGTTATGAACTTATATTCACAAGTAGTGGAGGTTGCTTATAAACAATCGCGTTAAACATATTCTTGGCATAGGTTTCATGCAATCATAGTAACGAATGCCTCGTCAACACTTATAGTTTCATGTTGCTTAATGATTCTTGCTTGTATCTCTATTATGCAATTCATGTAGGGAACTTGTGAGGAATGCTTTGGGTTGTCGTATGCAATCATCCAATTCATTAACTTAAGGAAAACTTGACGGTTAATTTAAGCGGACCTAATTAACCCGGGGCGTTGAGAATTCATGGTTTAGTGAAAAGCCATTAGAAAGCGTTTTGTATGCAAGTATAACATGTGTGGAGATGAACCCCTTAGCTAGCTTCCCATCCATTCATTTCCGTCAAATTCGTATTCACAATTTGTTTTCTTTACATTCTATCCATTTTAGTTTAAATTCGTCCAAACCTCAATCCCCCCCCCCCCCATATTTGTTTAGTCTTAGTCTTAATCTATCTTATTTTGAGTTTTGCATTCTTCGAGTTTAGTATAGTGTTTTAAACTTGTTTTTTTCGTTTTTGAAGTCAAATCCAAGTGGTTAACAATCCCTCCTAATCCCCAGTCCAGAACGATCCCTACTTACTTACTTACTACAATTGACGAAAAGAGGGTTTAATTTGTGTGCGTATAATTCTCGCATCACCAGCCGATAATCAGCCATTTGAAACCAACATGATTCAAGCTCGCTATTACGATGATCACGTCGGCTATATCACCCTCCAAGGTTTTAACGAGGATGGGCGGCCGATGAGAATTTCGGTACAGAAAGTTATTGAGGTCGGCGCCGAGACTGTCCAACAGGATTCGGCGAGACTTGGCTTGGCAGAGTTACTCACCAATGCCGATGATTGAGGCCACCAAGCAAGAAAGGCTTCAGGCCGCGGTTTCATCGACAATGGAACGTTTGTTGGCCCACTGGTACGCCATTGCCAAGCAACCAAATTTCGGCATTAACTTGATCGAATTTTTGGCCGAAGCAGATAATGGCCCCGTTCTATCTTTTGATAAAGTTCCGGTCGCACCAGCCGAACTCGAAGACAGTCGGCCCCAGGTTAAGGACCCATTGGAGGAAATCAATGTGGGCACAGCCGATGAGCCTCAAACATTGTTTATTAGCGCGTTACTAGCACCATCTATGAAGTTCGAGCTCTGTAAATTACTCAAGGAGTTTAGAGATTGCTTCGCGTGGAACTATCATGAAATGCCAGGCCTTGATCGAAACCTTGTCGAACATGAGCTACGCATCAAGGACTGGTGTAAGCCTTTTCGCCAACCCCCATGCCGGTTTTCGACTGAAGTACAACTTGGCATCAAGGACGAATTAGTTTAGCTTCTAAAAGCCGGGTTTATTAGGACCGCTCGGTAAGTCGAATGGTTGGCCAATATCGTCCCGGTGTTAAAGAAAAGTGGAGCCCTTTGCATTTGCATCGATTTCCGTAATCTAAATCTGGTCACTCTCAAGGATGAATACACAATGCCCATCTTAGACTTGCTAATTGATGTGGCAGCTAATCATGAATTGCTATCCTTCATGGATGGCCATGCCAGTTACAACCAGATCTTTATCGCTGAAGTCGACGTCCACAAGACAACTTTTCGCTGCCATGGGGCACTCGGTACTTATGAATGGGTAGTTATGCCTTTCGGCCTGAAGAATGCCGGCGCCACATACCAACAAACCATGAATACGATATTCCATGACTTAATCGGTACAATCGTCGAAGTTTATATCGATGATGTAGTGGTAAAATCTAAGCACCGCCAAACGCACCTGGATGATCTGTGATGTGAGAATTACTTGACACTCAAATTAAACCCTCGTTTGACAATTGTAGTAGAATGGATAAGTGAGGGATCGTTCTAGACCGGGGATTAGGAGGGCTTGTTAATCACTTGGATTTTGACTCAAAAACGTAAAAACAATATAAAACACTAAACTAGACTCAAAGAATGTGAAACTAAACGTTAAAACATTAAGACAAACCAAAAGACTCAAAATTCTTTAAAAACACAAACTAAATTGATTTCTAACTAATTTGACAATAAAGTAAAGGGGGGATTGTGTTTGGACGAGATTAAATTAAATGGACAAATTGTAATTAAAGGCAAAACGTAAATATGAATGAGATGAAAATATGGATGATGGAATAGCCAAGGGGTTCATCTCCACACATGTTATACTTGCATACAAAATTGATTCTCAGTTGGTCTTTCGATAAATTATGAAACTCAACACCCCGGGTTAATTAGGTCCGCTTAAATTAACCGTCAAGTTTTCCTAATGTTATTGAATTGGATGACATCATACGACAACCCAAAGCATTCCTCACAAGTTCCCTACATGAATTGCATAATAGAGATACAAGCAAGAATCATTAAGCATCATGAAAACTATAAGTGTTGACGAGGCATTCGTTACTATGATTGCATGAAACTTATGCCAAGAATTTGTTTAACGCGATTGTTTATAAGCAACCTCCACTACTTGTGAATATAAGTTCATAACGATTAGGTGAAATTCACTTATATTCTAGCGTCAAATTCATGCATGAAAATTAAGCGCGCATTCTTAATAAACATACATAAATAAGTTATCAATCAAACAGTTAAACAAATTGAATCCACAACTTATGAAATTCCAACGAAAGTTAATCAATTCATATTGCAAATATAAACATAGTTTCGAATCACCCCCTAGCTAAAGGGGGTTTAGTTCTTCATAACCTTGAAATCAAAGAAACACCTAAACATTCCAACAACTCAAACTTGAATTGTATGAACGTTTAGGCACTCTTCTCTTCCATTCCTCATACGTACAAAACAAAGAGAATTGAATTTAAACTTTGAAATCAAAGAAACACCTAAACATTCCAACAACTCAAACTTGAATTGTATGAACGTTTAGGCCCTCTTCTCTTCCTCTTCTTTGTAGCATAAGATCTAGGGATAATTGGTTGGGGGGATGGAAGTGTTGGGGAATTATGGAAATGGATGAGGAGTGGTGGAAATGGAAGATGGTTTTTGGATTCTAAGGGAGACTCACGGCTAAGGAAGGTGGATGTGTTTGTGGTGTTGTGTTGTGTTGTGAATGAGATGATTTTTGAATGAATGAATGCAAGGGTATTTATAGGAGGAGTGGAGATGTATATGGCTATTTGTTTAAGGTGTTTGTGGCTACAATGATGAAGAATTGCATGTGGAAATAAAAGGGAAAATGTGGTGAAATGATGAAGTAGGAAGGTGGAAATGCATGTGAGATGTTGGAAAGGAAATGGGAATATGAGTAGGCCATGGCATGGGAGTTGTTTTGTTGGTGTAAATGTGCCATGGTTGCAATGATGAAGAATAAAGGGTGCATGTGGGGTGGAATTGAATGAATGCAAAGTGAATGAATAATGAAATGAGTTAAAGAGGGAGAATGTGGTGAAATGATGAAGTAGGAAGGTGGAAATGCATGTGACTTGTTTGTGGAATAAAGAATGAATGGTGGAATGATGAAGAGTTGCATAAAGAATGCATGTAGGGTTAGCTAGGTTGGCTTTGTTTGGGTGCATGTGTGTTAATGGTGGTTTTGCATGTGAATTGATGGATTGTTTTTGATGGAATGGATGGTTCTTTGCATGGCTTTTGAAGTGATTGTGGGCTTTGGAATTGGAAGGAAATGCATGGCCTTGGGGTTGGTTTAAGAGAGAATGGGCTAGGCCCTTTGTTTTATGTCCAAAATGAATACAAGGCCTTCAAATTCGTCCAACACTTTGGCTCCAATCATATGCTATCCATTCCAAGCCCAATTTTGCTCCAAAATGCTCCAAAATGCATCTTTTTGCTTCCTTAGCCATATGAACCTAAAAACACACGAAAATGGCTTAAACTACTAAAACAACTATGAATTAACAACATAGATGCACAAAAACAAGCTAAGTAAGTCGCCTAAATATGCTCCTATCAAACTCCCCCACACTTATCTTTTGCTAGTCCTCGAGCAAAACAGAATAAAAACAAATAAACAAAACGACACTAAACACGTAAAACACAACCTACACCTTCCAACAATCGTTTCAGGGATTTCCAATGCACATGACAAGTTAAAAATTATTATTCCCACAGAATTTAGCCATCTTTACCCTTAAGTACATTCTTAATCATAGTCACCACATACTAGTTCACAATTAAGCATTTAAAACCATGTTTTGAATGTAGTAACATGCCTTAGAGAATTTGCTCAATTCCTTACAAGATATGCACTCAATTTTCACTCAGATTTTCTAACTACACACCCTAATCTAGTCATATGTGAGAAGATTGATGTAAACATGAAAACGAACACTCACATATATGTATCACAAAGAACGCAATTTTTGGAGTTAATAAGCATGTTTAGATTATGATCTCATGAATGGAATGCTACTAATTAGACGCGAGAACCAGTGACACCATATGCTCATACCAAGTTCAAACTCCACAAATTGAAACACATAACACTCAAGATTGAAGTCACGGGTTGTAATGGGGCTTGGGGCGTGTGGATAACAAAGAAGGGATATGGAAAACAAAGGTTCTTAAAGAAATAGTGAGCAAGGCAATTGAATCAACTTAGAATTCACTTTTGAATGAAAACTCAACTTTGGAACAAAAAAAAGGAGACAATTTAGGGCCAGAATTGGTGTTTTGAGCCCTTACTTCAATCACTCATTCTTTCATTTTTTTCAAGCTCTTTTTTCTTTCTTTCTTTTCTTTTCTGTTTTTCTTTTCTTTTGAAACTCAAAACATACTTAAGAACAAGCATTCCTTCTCCCACACTCATTTTCTTGCATAATGTAACTCAAAAGGAATTCATTTAAGTCATGCTCACTATCTTCTAAGAACAAAGGTGTGGATTGTCCTAAACTAGGCTAGGTGAGGATAATGTGGGTTGACAAAGAATAAAGGCTAAACAAAGCTCAACGGGGGTAAAACTTACAACATATACGAAATATGGGAAGTGAGGTTATTTGGCTATGGTGGCAATTACACAACTTCATCTTGAATATGTTATGTAAATCAATAACATGCTTTGAATGAAATGGGCATGAGTTCTAGCATTTGGAACTATATGATGAAACGCCTTCTAAGTAGTAACCAAGCAAAGAATAATGAGATCATGCAACAACTTTAGAAAACAAGAAATCACAGATTATACTCTCCAAAGAACGTTATAGGCTCAAGTCTCTCAGGGTTGTAACGTTTGTTTGAGTTCCTTCCTTCAAGTATGTTACATAACTAATTTTTTTCTTTTATGATTGCATGTGAAGTCATACATTATAACCATAACCAAGCATATACCAAGAGTAAATCAAACTTTTCTCCATGTTTATAACTCTTTTCAACAGTCATGCAATTAGAAACCAAATCCTTATCATTGTGTTGGAAGGTGACCTACGACACAAAAACGACTCAAAACACTCTTCTTAGGCTTTTCAAAACATGTTTTTCAAATTTTTATGTGATTTTTGAATTTTTAAGTCAAAACACACTAAACACACTTAAAAACAGCAAGAAACAACATTTGAAGTTATGGTGGATAAAACCCTACGAATTTGCATAAAAAAACTTTAGTAACTCCCCCACACTTAAATCAAACATTGTCCTCAATGTTAAAAACCACACTAAACACAAACAAACATATAAACAGCAATTAAACATACTAAACATGGTAGAATGTATCTAACAAAGAGAAGAGTTTAGAGATGCAAATCTGGTTGTGGAGTGTTCGTTCCATCTTCTCCTTGGTGATTGCAGTGAGGCTTGGATATTTGTGATTCCACAGGCTTACTCTTGAACTGCGCTGCTCCCATCGTTGAATTTCCTTTGTGCTACTCTTGAACTGGGCAGCAGGCTTCTTTTGGTCTCCCCCGAAGGTCTGAGCTTCATTCTCTTATCTGTTTCTTTGTTCAATCTCTCCAATTCGTATTGAAGAGGGTTAGAGGATAGCTCAGCAAAGCTAGGTAAGCAACCAGGGAATAGAGTCTAGATAGACTCCAAGTGCCGGCTGATTGCTTCTTTCACTTTGCAATGCAAGTAATAACAAAGACAAAGGAAAAGACAGGGAAAGAGCATGATATGAGATACCTTTGCTTTTGACCTTGATGATATGAGATACCTTTGCTTTTGAAGAAGCGGTGAATGAATCAGCACATGTATTTGTTGTGCTGCTTCCTCCTGGGTCATCTATACTCCAGGCATCTGGTATCATCTTTGGGGAAGAAGAAAGAATTGAGTGTTTCGAAAGGCTTTGCTGGGAGTGCGCCCTCAGAGGTGAGGAAGAGTCGGGCATTTTCTTCAGGTTTGCCTTGCCATAAAAGATGAAAGTCGACAAATATAGGGATTTCCCAATAGCAAGTGGTGGTACTGTTCTTTTACCCTTGTCGACAAACGTTTTGATCCCGCAAATCCAACTTTTTGAAATAGTGACGACTCTTCGATCTTTGAAGTCGCCTCTTCGATTTCTGAGCAGGCGCTTTCTGAAAAGCAGAGAAAGCGTCGCCGAACTTTGCGCTTGTTGGCTAAAGACGTGTAGTTGTGATGGTGGCCTCCACGTGTCGAACGCGTTTTCTGAAAAAGCCGAGGGAGAGTCGCCGAACTTTACGCCTCAAATTCCGGCTTTTTGAATCGGTGGACGCGTTGCCTTGGCTTTTTATAGAGCTATCGATCACTGCCAACTTACACACTCTGAAGATTTCCCATTCTTGATACTCGTCTCCGGCCCTTTTGAAAATTTACTCCGTCCACCCTTTCTCTTTGAACATTTTTGAAAAATGGCAAACCCATCGAACCTTAGCTTAGAATTGAGTCTCCGCAGTGATACGGGCGTGCCGCGTCAAGGTAACGTATGGCGCCCTTCTTTCTTATCTTCTAACGGTCCTCTTACAGGTGAAGACTCCGTGATGCAGGACGCCACAACAGCTACGATAGTAGCTCGGAACCTCCTCACTCCCAGAGATAGTCAGCTGCTTTCAGGACGGTCCGATGAGTTGGCCGTTCAAGAGTCCCTGGCTCTCAGCGTTCAGTGCGCAGGCTCTGTGTCCAACATGGGCCAACGCCTCCTTGCTCGCTCCCGTCAGGTTGAATCTTGATGGCGGAGGTGGAGAACCTGAAACAAGAGATCAAACAACTTAAGTACGAGAATAGAACTTTGCATGTGCTTGCCAATAACTATTCGTCGGGCATGAAGAGGAAGCTTGATGAGATGCAAGAATCTCAAGGTCGGATGCAAAGTGACCGTCAACGGCTTGCGTCTTTCTTCCAGGGGCACCTTTTTCCTGGGTCATCCAGCGTTCCACCAAGTATTGGGGCCTGGAATGTTCTATATCCGATGCCTCCCACTCTTATGCCTCTCACTCCGATGCCTCTTGCTCCGATGCCTCTTGCTCCGATGCCTCCTACTTCGATGCCTCTTACTTCGATGACTTCCGCTTCTAGAGTTTTGCCTCGTGGTGGGTCTTCACGCAAACAAAAACAAAAACAACCTTTGTGAAGCTCCATTTGTTAGATACATTTGTAATTTCTCGAAAATTAATGAAAAAGCTTTGTTTTATTCACTGTATTGGGTTGCCTCCCAAGTAGCGCTTTCTTTAACGTCTTGCAGCCGGACGAAGAACACAATCATGCCTTAATGGAACCCACGGCATGGAGTTGATCATTGAATGGATGATGATACTTGAAATGTTCCGGCAATGGTTGAATTTCAAGAGTGGGTGCCCTAATCATTGACATCAACAACATATTAGTCAAAAACGACTTTGGATTTTGAGTTGGTGGCTTACCTACATGCTCCAGTAAGAACTTAAGTACATCCTCCACGAAATGCTTCTCAAAACATTCAAGAATTGGATCTTTGTATGGAGTGGAATAGAGATCTGTCCTAAGATCCATGTAAACTCTTTCACCAAATTGGATTTGAGTAGGTGCCTGCAATGAAGAATGTAACACACGATTAATTGAAGTGGGAATTGGAATTTGAGTTGGTGGCTTACCTATGGGCTGCAATATTGGCTCTAAAGTCGCAGCACATTCAACAAATGCACAAGGGATGTTTTCATTCAGATTGGACATTCTGAAGGTTGTGGCTGTGTGATCCACTCCAATTTCCTCCTTGATGAATTCAAGATGCTCCTCAACCACTTTTTCCTCGTGAATTGTTGGAAAGGTGTCCAAGATGTCTTTCTTCCCCTCATCTTTCATGGATTGCATGAACCTGCCAGGGAAAGGTGCATTTGGGGGAACAAAGTTAGAAATAATTAAATTTAGAACAACCTTACTTGAATGGGGTGGTGTAGGAATATTGGGAGGTTGCGGCAAGGGTTGTTCTTCCCTTGCCGTGCCTTGTGCCTCCTCCTCCTCTTCGAGCAGTAGCAATTCATCCATGGGCTCATCTTCAACCATTTGTTCTTGAATTTGTTCCATGCATTCTGCATTCTGCCTAAATTGACTGTTCCACTCAACCAACTTTTTTGCTTGATAGAAATCCTCAATTGGTCGCCAAAATACGTCTTGTTGAAATGGTTGAGCTTCCCTGCCCTGCTCCACAGAATTCAGTTGTTGAATAACTTCCTTATAATAATTTGATATACCTGAATTTGGATGTGAAGATTGAGGGGAAGGCTGTGGTGGTGCATATGAATCCTCATATGGTTGCCAATATGTTTCTTGGTGAGTCTCCTTAGCTTGATTTTGTGAACCCTGCACCAAAGAGTTTAATTCATTAAGAATTTGATTATAATCTATTGACGAATTTGAGTTTGGTTGGGCATATTGAATATGAGGTGGCTCCCAATATCTTTCTTGTTGAACATTTTGAGGTTCCCACCACATAGAAGTTGAATGATCACTCCAATCCGAATTGTAAGTATTGGAAAACACGTTATTCCTTGATTGAAGATCAACTATATCAACGTTTTGCATTTGGGACCTTTCCATGAGCTGTGACAAAAGATAAGCATTATCAAGTGCCATGTTGTGCTTCTAAAATCAACAAAATAAAACTAAAAATATATACACACAAACAAAAATAAAACAATCCAAGAGATTAGCAAAGTTGCTAATCCCCGGCAACGGCGCCAAAATTTGATGCAAGTTTTATACGCACACAAATTAAACCCTCTTTTTGACAATTGTAGTTTAAGTATAAGTAGGGATCGTTCTGGACCGGGGATTAGGAGGGATTGTTAACCACTTGGATTTGACTTCAAAAACGTAAAAACAAGTTTAAAACACTATACTAAACTCGAAAAATGCAAAACTTAAAAGTAAGAAAGATTAAGACTAAAACTTAAACAAAATAAAGGGGGATTGGATTTGGACGAATTTAAAGTAAAATGGAAACTTGGAAATAAAAACAAATTATAAAAATGAATGTGACGGAAATGAATGGATGGGATGGCTAGCTAAGGGGTTCATCTCCATACATGTTATACTTGCATAATAAAAAGATTTCTAATTGCATTTCAATAAACCATGAATTCTCAACGCTCCGGGTTAATTAGGTCCGCTTAAATTAACCGTCAAGTTTTCCTTAAGTTAATGAATTGGATGATTGCATACGACAACCCAAAGCATTCCTCACAAGTTCCCTACATGAATTGCATAATAGAGATACAAGCAAGAATCATTAAGCATCATGAAAACTATAAGTGTTGACGAGGCATTTGTTACTATGATTGCATGAAACTTATGCCAAGAATTTGTTTAACGCGATTGTTTATAAGCAACCTCCACTACTTGTGAATATAAGTTCATAACTATTACGTGAAACTCACTTATATTCTAGCGTCAAATTCATGCATGAAAATTAAGCGTCGACTCTCAATAAACATACATAAATAGGTTATCAATCAAATAGTTAAACAAATTGAATTCACAACTTATGAAACGTAATTAGAAGTACTGAAATCATAATGCAAGCATAAACATATATTTCGAATCACCCCCTAGCTAAAGGGGGTTTAGTTCCTCATACGTACAAAACAAAGAGAATTGAAATTAAACATTGAAATCGAAGAAACGCCTAAACATTCCAACAACTCAAACTTGAATTGTATGAACGTTTAGGCCCTCTTCTCTTCCTCTTCTTTGTAGCATAAGGTCTAGGGATAATTGGTTGGGGGGATGGAAGTGTTGGGGAATTATGGAAATGGATGAGGAGTGGTGGAAATGGAAGATGGTTTTTGGATTCTAAGGGAGACTCACGGCTAAGGAAGGTGGATGTGTTTGTGGTGTTGTGTTGTGTTGTGAATGAGATGATTTTTGAATGAATGAATGCAAGGGTATTTATAGGAGGAGTGGAGATGTATATGGCTATTTGTTTAAGGTGTTTGTGGCTACAATGATGAAGAATTGCATGTGGAAATAAAAGGGAAAATGTGGTGAAATGATGAAGTAGGAAGGTGGAAATGCATGTGAGATGTTGGAAAGGAAATGGGAATATGAGTAGGCCATGGCATGGGAGTTGTTTTGTTGGTGTAAATGTG
Organism: Pyrus betulifolia; assembly: GCA_007844245.1. Classification (NCBI taxonomy): domain Eukaryota; kingdom Viridiplantae; phylum Streptophyta; class Magnoliopsida; order Rosales; family Rosaceae; genus Pyrus; species Pyrus betulifolia. The sequence continues at coordinate 4,612,419 of VDML01000018.1, read as the reverse complement.
CCATGGTTGCAATGATGAAGAATAAAGGGTGCATGTGGGGTGGAATTGAATGAATGCAAAGTGAATGAATAATGAAATGAGTTAAAGAGGGAGAATGTGGTGAAATGATGAAGTAGGAAGGTGGAAATGCATGTGACTTGTTTGTGGAATAAAGAATGAATGGTGGAATGATGAAGAGTTGCATAAAGAATGCATGTAGGGTTAGCTAGGTTGGCTTTGTTTGGGTGCATGTGTGTTAATGGTGGTTTTGCATGTGAATTGATGGATTGTTTTTGATGGAATGGATGGTTCTTTGCATGGCTTTTGAAGTGATTGTGGGCTTTGGAATTGGAAGGAAATGCATGGCCTTGGGGTTGGTTTAAGAGAGAATGGGCTAGGCCCTTTGTTTTATGTCCAAAATGAATACAAGGCCTTCAAATTCGTCCAACACTTTGGCTCCAATCATATGCTATCCATTCCAAGCCCAATTTTGCTCCAAAATGCTCCAAAATGCATCTTTTTGCTTCCTTAGCCATATGAACCTAAAAACACACGAAAATGGCTTAAACTACTAAAACAACTATGAATTAACAACATAGATGCACAAAAACAAGCTAAGTAAGTCGCCTAAATATGCTCCTATCAATCTGCGCCTAGTGTTCCTTCGCATACACAAAAATAATCTCAAAATGAACCCGGCTAAGTGTGCCTTTGGCGTTTCGGCCGGTAATTTCTTAGGGTTTTTGGTGCACTATCGTGGCATTGAAGTTGATGAAAATAAAGCCCGCGCAATCATTAGTGCCCCACCTCCGACAACAAAGAAACAGCTTCAGTCATTACTCGGGAAGATAAATTTCCTTCGCCGCTTCATCGCCAATTCGGCCGGTAAGATGAAGGCATTTTCTACGCTTCTCAAACTTAAGGATTCCGACAAGTTTGAATAGCGCGAAGAGCACCAAACGGCCTTTACACAAATCAAGGTGGCCCTTTCCACACCACCCGTGCTAATTCCACCTTGTCGCGGCAAACCTCTTAAACTGAACGTTTCGGTAGCCGCTGAATCCATTGGTTGTCTCCTCGCGCAAGATAACAATGTAGGGCGTGAACAATCTATCTTTTATCTCAGTCGTAATCTGAATTCGCCGGAGCTCAATTATTCACTTGTCGAAAAACTTTGCTTAGCATTGTTTTTCGCCACATCAAAACTTTGGCACTACATGCTACCAGCTGTTACGCAGGTCATCGCCCAAACAGATGTGATTCGCTACATGCTCACTCGGCCCATCGTCAAAGGCCGAATTGGGAAATGGACGCTCGCCTTGTCTGAGTTCAGCCTACAGTATGTACCCCAAAAAGCCGTCAAAGGGCAAGCTCTCGCCAACTTCTTGGCCCAACACCCTTCCCCTTATGGTTTTGGGGGGGGGGGGGGGGGGGGGGCGACGTCGACATCGGTTTAGTCGCAACACGTGATAACCATTGGACTATGCATTTTGATGGTTCCAGTACTTCGACCTCGGCTGGTGTTAGTATTGCCATTCAGTCACCTGACCACTGCCGCTGGTATTTTTCTCTCAAGTTGGATTTCAGCTGTACAAATAATCAGGCCGAATATGAAGCCTTCATCATCGACCTCCACGTTTTACATGATTTACGGGCATCCCGAGTTCTCGTCCTTGGTGATTCCGAACTTGTGATTAACCAACTAAACAGCATGTTTCGTTGCATGAGTTGTACTTTAGCGCCCTATCACATGGTCGCCACCTACCTGGCCGAGTCGTTTGAACGGATCACATTTGAACATATTTCACGTATTCACAACACGAATGCCGACGAACTCACCCAGGTCGCCTCTGGAGCACAACTCACGGGGGGTAAGCTAGGCCGAGTAACACCTACAAGTCTGCGATCGTACCCAGCCTTGGTCAATCAGCAAACTCTCCAGCGCACACACGTAATACGCACAAGGGTGATGTCACTCCCATCCCTACTAGAACGGGGAGACCCCGTAAAAGTATGTGCCGTCGAGGCGGAACCGGATGATTGGAGAAAGACGATGCTATGATACCTCGATAACCCCGATGGAAAACACGACCGGAGAACGAAGGTACTCGCCACCAATTATGTGTCATACCACCGTAAGGGTGAGGACGGGTTACTACTATTGTGCCTCAGCCCACACGAGGCTGCCCAAGCAATGGCCGAGGTGCATGAAGGAATTTGTGGGGCTCACCAATCAGGACGAAAGATGCGATGGTTGCTTCGACGACACGGTTATTTTTGGCCCAGTATATTAAAGGACTGCATCGAATATGCACAGAGATGCGTACAGTGCCAAATTCATGGACCCGTGCAAAGAGCCCCGGCTGAATTACTCCACTTGGTTACTAAACCATGGCCGTTTAGAGGATGGGCAATGGACGTAATTGGCAAAATCACGCCATCATCGGGGGCGACAAAACATGCGTGGATAATAGTAGCAACTGACTATTTCACTAAGTGGGTCGAGGCAAGGTCATATGCTGAACTAACGGCCAAAGAGGTAAGCAATTTCATAGAGGAAAATATCGTGACTAGATTTGGCGTGCCAGAAACAATCATAATCGACAATGGCACCATATTCACAGCCGACAGGTTTAAGGAATACGCGGCAAGTCTGAATATCCGACTTGAGCAATCTACACCGTACTACCCATAGGCAAACGGGCAGGCTGAGGCAAACAATAAAGTGTTGATCGGCATTCTCGAAAAAACGATAAGAGAAAGGCCTAGGCTGTGGCATTTGAAGTTAAACGAAGCATTATGGGCATATCGAACTTCACCCCGGTCGGCCACTGGAACGACTCCTTACGCGTTAACTTATGGACACGACGCTATGTTACTAGTCGAGTTGAGTATAAACTCATTACGAGTAATCGAGCAGAGTAGTTTGTTTAGCGTCGAATATAGTCAAGCTATGCGACAAGAATTAGAAGACTTGGAAGAAAATCGAATCGACGCGGGTAACTTATTAATAGCACAGAAAAAGATTGCCGAGCGAGCGTATAACCAACGCGTCAGACAAAAAACGTTCGGCGAAGGAGAATTGGTTTGGCAAACGGTGTTGCCTGTTGGGATTAAAGACCCCCGGTTTGGAAAATGGTCGCCGAATTGGGAAGGGGCATTCATTGTTCACAAGGTTCTCGGCAATGGGGCATATCATCTCAGAGATTGGACGGGTTTAATTCACAAATTGCCGATTAATGGAAAATTTTTAAAAAAGTACTATCTAGTCACGTGGGAGATGCAAGAATAAATACCATTGTGTTAATGGCAAGAATAAAATACCATTGTATTAATAACAAAAGAGAACGGATACAAAATAATTTTCTAAGGGGTCGAAGGAAGGAAAGTCTCGAGGGCAGCTTTTAACTCCAGCCACTTCACTTCGCTCAAAATTTTCTCAGCCTGCTTCGTCTTTTTGTTGAGCTGCAGTTGCTGGATGTGCCGCGCGCTGGTAGCGAAGGCCGTTAGCCAAGCCTTGTTGGCCTCAAAGTCCTTCTCTAGCTTTGAAGCAGCAGTAGACCATTGCCGTTGAAGTTCAGAAATTTGACGTTGGAGGTCGGAGATCTGGCGATCAAACTCGGTCAGCTGCACTTTCTTGGTTTTTATCACCTCCACGTCCGCTCGGCCAGCCTCATGCGCGACCTTGGCCGCCTTCAAGTCATCCTCGGCCTGTAGGGCTTGTTCGAAAATGGTGAAGTGCCGCCGAGTCCTCTTCAGAAGGTCAGTAAGGTAAGAGATGTTCTCCGTGCTTAGGTAACCACCGCTGGCAAGGTCATTTAAGCACTCCCCAACGAAGTCAAGACCCTTGCATTGAAGGACTTGAGAGGCGGAGAGGGACAGAAGTTCGTGCAGTCTGACGAGAGCTTGGGCCTCGGGCACGGTATCCACTGGTTCGGTAGGAGCAGCAGAGGAGCCGGCCTCACCAGTCGTGCTCTGAAGAAGAGCGTCGAGCTCCACTTCCCACGAAGGCTGCACAAAAGAGGAAAACTGGTGAGGAAAAATAAGACGTGGTAATGTAGTGCATGACAAAGGGATTGTTTTAGACCTGCCGGGATGAGACTTCGGCCATGCCCTCTGGGTCATTGCTCGAACCCAGGGAACTTAATGGCCGAGCCCAGTGACTTAGACCGCTTCTCAATTCACGCGGCCGATGGAGGTTATCTACATTTGATGGCTACGACGGTGGCTAGGAAATATAGACAACGCCTATCGGCGCATAAAATTGTCGGTGAAATGAACGTTCGGGCACCTGACATTTAATATTTCCTTAAGAACATGTCATGATAAAATCAACACAAAAGAGACAGGACTTACAAAGGCCGAAGAGACTTCTTGCGGAGGAATGGGGAGGTCTTCATCCTGTGGATGGATCGGCATTTCAGTCGTCGCCCCAAGATCGGCTAGAGGCCTCTTTCCACAGTTTGCCGTTGGGGGACGTGGTTGAGCGGCTGCCTCAACCACTGGAGGAGAATGGACTGGAGTGGGCTGGTCGAGGGCGACGCTCTAGCGGGATTTCGTCACTCTCCTCGCTCTCGACATCTTGAGAAAACCTTTGTTACGACTAGAAAGCTAAATAAACAGAAGGATGGCGATGGAATCATACCTCTTCCAGAATGACCGTCGGTCGCTAGATGGAGGGTGCCTCGACAGGTGCAGCCGTCTTCCCCACGGCAGGCGCCATGGCCGGCTCTGAAGCTGTAGTTGGGACGACGGCCGGATCGGCCATAACCTCAGTCGGAGAGATGAGTGGAAGAAGGGGGTCTGCTGGAGCCGGGGCAGCCGGGATAGAAGGAGAGCCGGCAAGTGCAGTTGTCCTTGTGGTGTCACTAGGAACAACATGAATCTCCTGGTCGCCTTTCTTCGCTAACTTCTTGACGCGTTTGGACGGGTGAAGGGCGTCATCCTCCGGCTCGACGTCTTGATGGGGGCGTTTGGCTGATACTGTCCGCCCGGTGGTAATGGTCTTCTTCGTGGGAACCAATTTTTTCGCCCTCACCACCGTGGCGACCACTTTCGCCTTCCTTAACACACGACCACCTGAAACAGCAAAGTAATCAGCATCGGGAGGCAAGTAGTTGAAATACAAGGGACGAAAAGACAATATACCTTGGGTCGACTCCTTGGGTTGGGCCGCAAAAGCTTGTCTGGGCCGGTCGTCGAAGATTCTGCTCACCACGTCTTCGACCGGGACACCAAAAAAGTCATGGGTGTACTCGTCCCAACAGTCCCCGAAGGTGTCGGTACCCAGAGATTCAGGAACGGTTGGTCGAAGCCGAAACGTTCAGCACTTGTCCTGAAACTCCTGTTCCGTCGACTTACACTCTCTCTCGGAGGAACCAGAGAGGTGTCCTCGACTTAAGTGGGGGTACGGGGCAACCTTGGAGGTAGCTGAGCTGCCGGGCTGCGAAGTGGGGATGACAGACCTCCCAGCTAGCTCGACGGGCGTCGCAACCAAGGGGGAGGTCGCGGGCCAATACGAACGACCCCCAATGTTGACGAAGATCAGCATCTTCAGTCTCAGCCCATGCTACCGTTGGAAGCTTGATTGAGGCAGGGTACTCCTGGCGCCTGTACACCAGGAACTCGTCGTCAAAGAGGACGTCGAGGCTAAAAAAGTGCTTGAGGACCTCATCGGCCCGGTGAGGAGATGCCGGTCGAGAGGCCAGTTGGGGGCCGAGCGCTGCCGAACGCTGGAAAGCGGGAACCTCGGGCCTAAGGGTGGAGAAGTAAACCTGCAGCCAGAGTTGGAATACCCAGAAGGGTCCGTTCTGGTACGGGTCGATTCTGTTGATGGTCGTCTCGGCCAAGCAGCGGAAGAGGTTGGCAAGGATAGCCGGGCTGAGCGCCAATGAGCGACCACTAGCCAGGGCCTGGGCCACCGGCATATTCTCGACCAGGCATTTGTTCGACCTGGTACAACTAATGAATTTATTGTACCAATAGAACAGGAAGGCTTCATGTTTTCCCTTCTTAAGGCTTTCCTCGCCTCGGCCGGCGAAGTGGAGGATGAGAATGTTGTAGTTGAAGAAGTTCTTATGGAGCTTCTGAACTTCTTCTTTCGAGGGCTCCCGATCGCCTCGGCTGAGCATCTCGACGGCCCGTTCGTCGAATAGCGCTTTTAGGTCGAGAAACGAGGGGCATCCGGAAAGGGCGGCATCGATTGGGAGACCAGATGGAGAAATCCCAAGGATGGCCGAGATGTCGAGGACTGTGGGGCCGAGAGGGCCAAAAGGAAGGATCATGGTGTTGGTAGCCGAACACTATAAACTCAGGGCTGCCATGAACAGCTCTCTATCCATGGTAATCTCCATGGTCGAAAGCATGATGGCATCATAGATACTAAGAGCTTTCCACTTCTTGCCGAATAAGGTGCTCATTTGTTCGACCCAGGCGGCCCAGGCTGCAGTAGTTGAGGGCCAGGCCCTTTGAGGCCGTGCCAAGCTCCATTTCGACCAATCGAACCCCTGCAGCAGGGGTGTTAAGCATTTCTCCTTAAGAAGGTTAGTGATGCACGACAGCACTGCGTCTTTGAAAAGTGGACCCAGAATCTGGTGAGTGGTGACCATGTCATTTTCGAAGCGTAGCGTTTTGATGGCGCTCCGATCGATGAAGTCCTTGCATTTGTTGCACTCATCGGAAAGCTTTGAAATGAAGGAGGCCATTGGTAAAGAAGAGAAAATGTGGTTTAAAAAAAAAAAAAAGAGGTTGCAGAGAGATGAACTTGAGGGCGTTGTTTGAGCAAGCAGGAATGGCAAAGGGAGAATTTTGAAATTTTTGAAGGCATGGGATGTGAATGGTAGAAATTTGGGTATTTATAGGCTGTTCAGAAAGGAGATCAAACGTTTGGTATTCGAAGCGCTAGTTTGAATTTTGGGGAAATTTTACCGGGAAATGGTTCCAATCTTTTCGGATATTTTGGGAACTTGCAAGGATAGGATCGAGGTTTTCAAGGATCCAGGACGCACGATTGCGTGCGGCGGCGGTTTTAATGCATTAATGAGGAAGAGATGCTCCGGTGAGTGCACGTTTTCGAGGGCCATGATTAAAAGCTGTTAGGATCGACAGAGAGTCGACACGTGGCTGTACGTCGGGGGTAACGAGGATAGTGCAATCATGTCTCATAAATGTGCATGGTAATGGTCATCAAGGAAAATGAAGTTCGAAAAGCAATAGGTGTTTCCGCTTCTTCAAGGTCGAGGCCCGACCAAAGGTTGACAGTCGGTGACCTCAGAAGCGAGGGGGCAATGTTTGGGCCCAAAATAATATTGTTGGACTGAGTAGAAGGTTGTGCTCGGCCCAAGGCTGTGTCAAATGCTATGGGCCGAGTGATAAATTCCGGGCCAGTTGGCAGGGTCGGTCGAGTCATATCCTAAAAAGGAGTAGTCCAGATAAACAAAAAGGGTCGAGGAAGTCTTGATGCAACCAGGATTCCCGGCCGGCAAAGAATAAAGCCTCGGAAGAGGGGAAAGTTCAAAGTCCTAGTGGGAGTAGTTTTGTTCGAAGTAAAGTTGGAATGAGACAAGGACTCCCAATCCAGATAAGGGTGCGATTCGGTATCAAGGAATGGGGGACTATAAATACAAGAAATCATGCAATATAGAGGAGCTTCGATTCAACATAGAATTGCCCTGCGCAAAGCCTCTCATACATCTTGAGATTTTTCCTTTTCTTTTCTGCCAACACACCTTCAATTTGGATAAACAGCACTATGGAGGCACCCGGTGAACACCTTCAATTTGGATAAACAACACTATCGTCGTAGAATCAGCCGACCGAGGAGCACCTTCAGTTTGGATAAACAGCACTGCGTCGAGGCCGACTGGTTACCTATCCAAGTCTTGGTTGAGAAGGGTTTTCGAATCCTTGTTGGCAGAGGTCACCTTGTTAGCTCTTTTGGCGTAACAAGGTGTCACGAGTTTGTTATTCGGCGTGCTGGACACCGAGTGATTTTATGATTGGATACTCACAAATGAGTTTTAGAGTTCGGCATTCTGACGGCCGAACTACATTCACCATTAAGACCTACATCACCTTTGAGTACTTGTGTCCGTATAGTCTGGTGTCGATTCGACGTGCTTATACTCTTACAAATATAATCACAGTGATCGAATCGGGCGCCGACGATTTGTGAACTTCGCAGAACTAGCAGCCTTGTCTTCAGGCTCTAGAACCCAAAGACCGAGAGTGTTCCTTCCTCAGTCGCAGTCGCAAGATAAAGAAGTCAACAACGCGCTTAACGCGACATCAACGAATTTTACTCCTCGGCCGACGAGTTGGCACGCCCCGCATTCAACTGAAAGACATAGTTAGCCTATTAGTTACTCGGCCTACGCGCCACGTAGGTTTTGTAATTTTTAGAGTCAACAATTACAGAAGTGTCCTTGAATAGATGAATCCATCTCCCGAGAATCGTGAGATTTCGGTCTATTATGCTAGCTTAGATGATGTGTGGTGTAGAAATGAGATGATGATCAACGATGCATTACATATGCAGTAGCTACTAAGATCATGTTGAGCGATGAAATTGAACCTCGTTCAGTTGATGAATGTAGACGTAAAACCGATTGGTCAAACTGGAAACAAGCAATCCAAGTTGAACTCGATTCGCTTACGAAACGTAAGGTGTTTGGACCTGTATCTCCTACTCCTCCACATGTGAGGCCCGTTGGCTACAAGTGGGTTTTCATTCGGAAGCGTAATGAAAAGAACAAAATTGTGCATTACAAAGCTCATCTTGTTGTGCAAGGGCTCTCACAATGCCTCTGGATTAACTATGACGAAACTTATTCACCCGTTATGGATATGATTACTTTTCGCTACCTTATCAGTTTGGTAGTTTCTGAAAAACTGAATATGCAACTGATGGACGTAGTAACTACTTATCTCTATGGGGATCTTGATACAAAAATTTATATGAAAGTTCCCGAGGACTTACATTGACTGGATCAAATATTTCCAAACCCTAGAACACGCTCTCAATTTGCTAAGGCGTTCACTCTACAATTAAAAGTAATCCAGAAGAATGTGGTATAACCGTCTAAGTGAGTATTTGACTAGTTAGGGATATGTGAACAATGAACTATGCCCTTGTGTGCTCATTAAGAAGTCACATTTCGGTTTTGCAATAGTTGCAGTATATGTTGATGACATGAACCTTATCGGAACTTTTAAAGAGAGCGTGAGAACTGCCACTCACCTGAAGTTGAAATTTGAGATGAAAGATCTAGGAAAGACTCGATGTTGTCTTCGTCTTGAGATAAAGCACCATTCGGATGGAATTTTAGTACATCAAACGAACTACACCCGGAAGGTGTTGCGCCATCTTAATGAGGATAAAACGAAGCCATCCAGTACTCTTATGGTTGTTCGATAGCTAGATGCAAAGTGAGATCCCTTCTTTCTGAAGGACGATGGTGAAAAGATTTTGGAGCCTAAAGTTCCTTATCTAAGTGCGATAGGCGCTTTATTGTATTTAGCTCAATGCACTAGACCCGACATCTCTTTCGTTGTTAATCTTTTGGCAAGATACAGTAATGCACCAACGCGTAGACACTGGACTGATGTTAAAGACATCTTCTGCTACCTTAAGGGTACTACGGATTTAGGCTTGTTCTATCACTACGAATTCTCTCTTTGTTGATTATGCCGACGTAGGATACTTATCTAATCCACACAAGGTGCGTTCTCAAACGAGTTATGGCTTTACCGTTGGCGGCATCGTAATCTCTTGGAGGTCAACTAAACAAACCTTAGTTGCCACTTCATATAATCATGCTGAAACTCTCACCTTACATGAAGAAACTTGGGAATGCTTTTGGTTGAGAACACTTGTGGGCCATATTCGAAGCTTCTGCGATCTTTACCCCGTTGTGGATGTCCTGATGAAGATTTATGAAGATAATGCAACATGCATTGAACATCTCAAGAAGTGTAACATCAAAGGAGATAACACCAAGCACATTGCGCCGAAATTCTTTTTCTCACGTTAACAACAAGAGCATCAGAAGATTGAAGTCACGCAAATTCGTTCACAAGACAATCTGGCCGACCTCTTCACCAAATCACTACCGAAGGCGACATTTCAGAAGTTTGTTCAAGGAATTGGTTTGCGTAGAGTTTCTGAGTTGTAACATTGCTATTTCTCTATGGAATTGTGTCAAACTCATGGGGAGTATCTAGAAGAATACTTGCTTGATCTTAATGTACTCTTTTTCCTATGATTAGGAGCATTTTTCCCACTGGGTTTTTGCTATCTAACTAGGTTTTGACGAGGCACCCATCTTAGGTTGATCATATCCCTGATGACGTCCCGTAGACATTTCATTTGACTTTGCATTTCTCACGCATTTTCCCGTAGACTATGGATTTTGTGCCTACTCGGGTTTTTGCCATAGCCATAGGGTTTTTTTAGTGAGACTTACTTCTTTATGCAAGTTGCTACCTTATTGAGAATAGCGTTGTTGCCAGAATTAGTGCTGGTGAGTCGACTTCCTCAACTTCTACATGATGTTGAATCTACCTTTAGTATTTACACACTAAAGGGGAGTGTTGTAAACTTTCCTAATTTAAGTGTGATTGTGTAAATCCTAGATTTGATTCTAGTTATTCTTTCCTATATAGACTTGTATTCCTTAATAAAGGCACTATGTAAGAGGGAATAACACACACATTCCTCTACAATTCTACAAACACATCTTTCTCTATAACCTCTACTTGCCGCTAGCCCCTTTCTCTTAGTCAGATAAAATAGGCTACAACAATATATGGAAATAAGTTTTTGTTGTATTTTTTTTGTAAATGAAATTAGTTAACAAACAAGTTTTTAGTGGGATAAAAAAAAAACTGGCGGACTGATCGCTAAATAGATACAAATAGGTGCAACTTGTTTTCAGTTTTCCATTTTAAAATAAGTGAAAGTAAAACGCCCCTTAGAATACAAAATCAATGAGAAGTTGAACCTTGAAGTACATTGTAAATTCCAACGTCGCCTTATTTTGAGCTAAGCACGGCTAAATTCGAGTCGTTACGATAAAAAGTAATCAACCATGCTGTCCAGAAAAATGGGGTGTTTAGAGGTGCTGTAGTTATTCCTAACAACCGTGGTGAGTTCATGGCGGCCTGTGCTATTCTAATTCAAACATACCTTACTGTGGGAGCTACGGAGGCGATGACAACGACGTTTGAGCTGGTGGATTTATCAGTAGTGATGAAGGTCTACTTGACAACAAAAGAGCTCGTTGGGTACACATGATTGGATTGGAATGAAAAACTCTCCAATTTCAAGTTATAATAAGGAGAGGATTAGCTAGGAAGGGATTTCATCCCTTATAATCTAACCATTTAACAAGTATCGGAATGTTTTAGTCATTAATTTAGTACAGGTGGTCATAATTTTATATATTTTTTTCCCTTCAACACATCTTTAATTAGTAGATTATCAATTTCAAGGTTTATTTTTAGCTAAGCTCTGTGAAATTATATTTTAATCTCATTTTACTCCTTGTAATTCAAAAGTTACCAATTTACTTTCTGAAATTTAAAATTCGTTCCACTTTGACTTGTGGAGTCTCATCTTCTTTCTAAAATTTGCAAGTCACCTCCTAAAACATATATGGGACCCAACACCCAATAAGACTATGCCACATGTGCAATAAATTTGATTGTAAATCTCCATTATACATTAACATTCAACAATTAGAGAATATTAACAAGAAATTGAAGAGATGAAAAAATAAAAAAGAAATTGATGAACCTGGCTCACCCAAATCAAACACACATAAGAGGTTAATAGATCTAAGGTAATGTGGAGTGAATTTTGAGTTTTACACAGACGACTTTCAAGTTTCAGGAGGCAAATTGGGATCAAATTCGAGTTCTAGGGGCAAAGTGAAGCAAATTTTTGAGTTTCAGGGAGTAAAGTTGTAACTTTTGAGTTATAAGAAGCAAAGTAAGATTAAAATTAAGTTCTAGAAGGCGTAGCTAAAATAAGCCTCAATTTAATCATGCGTACAAAAAGAAGCCCGAATTTAGAATGATTCAAGAGATAAGAGCTATGTGTTTGCTCTTTCATTCTCCTTGTTGATATTGCAAGAGGTACCAAGCTCGAAACCCGCCTCCTATCTTGGTACAAAGAAAAGCGTGTGTATATATGTATATATAGATATTTTCAGTGTTTACTGAGATAGAAAACCTACAAACTGGGCAATGACCATTGCTTTTCACCCAAGGCACAATGCATTCTTCATGAAACATATGCTTACAAGGAGTGAGCATAACCTCTTGTTTGGGCTCAAAGTCTTCCAAGCAAATGGCACACCTCTTGCTATTTTCATCAGTCTCCATTTCCTTCTCATTCATAACTGTCTCTCTGTAATACAAGTTCACCCTCTGCGATATTCTCCGAAAAGGATTGTATATCTCTTTCTTCAGCTTCTGCAATGCCATCTTTTGCTCGTTACAGGTCAATCTGGAATCCGACGCACCCGTTCTGGTAACCTGATTATGCAACGAAAATAGTTTAAGTCATAACCTATACATGGTTTCATAAAGAAAAAGGGAAAGAAACCGTACTTACTTGAGTGTCTTGAAAATTATCATACAGGGGAGCAACAGGGTTCCCAAAAGCCCATTCACCATCATCATCCTCAAAAATCCCGAAGAAGAAGTCAAGCGGCTCATGGTAGGTTAGACGAGGATGAGGAAGAGGAAGAGGAGGAGAATAGGCATTGTTGGTACTGCTCATGATGTCTTATGTTCTGTCTATCTCCGGAGTTTGAACTTCCTATGCAATATTGTTGATAGGTTTTGGGGTTTTAAGAGTTTTTATTCCTTCCTCTTCTTCAAGGTTTACATACATATATCCTTGTCAATTAAGATTGTCATCTTTTGTGTTGTAGATGCTTTTTTCTGCTGCGATGTGCAAGAAAAGCTACCGTAGACTCGACAAAAAGAGCAACGTAGGAATCGATTCCAATCTGTCTCAGATTCTATCTTTTCCTGTTTCCGCGATGTGATTGAGATAACAATGCACTCTACGGCAGAGGTTTCCCAGCATCGGCCACACACACATTCACACAACCGAACAATCAATCACTCATTCTTACGAGTCAATCAACAGTTTACAGATGCTCGTGCGCCTTGGATTTTGTCCACTGTAGTGAACTCGCTAGTTCTTAAAGTTTATTCCTCTGAGTCTCAGCTTTCAGTTGCCACCTTTTGGTCCCACTAGCTAACTCAAGGCTTCTCATTTCTAAACATTCTCACCTTTCTTTCACGGAGGATGTTGTATGATTCAGGATGAGTCATGCATATGAAAAATTACGTGTAAGATGAAGGTAATGATCAGGTATGTTAAGAAACATATCGGCTTTCCTTTCTTCTTTTATGGCTAGTAGAAAAAGACCTTAAGGTCCACATTGTTATAACAATCCTCGAATTCGAAGGGCTTGAATTTCATTTTTTAACTAAAAAGTTGCTTCAGGTCGTCATTTTCTTCTAAACCTGTGGTCCACCGGATGTCAGACTCCCAAACCAACCTGCAGCGAGTAAAGAAATAGCATAAAACAGGAAGAACTATGAAGCTCAAAGCAAGGTAAGCAATCGGAGATGTAGAAGATACCTCGTGACCAAAGTTCTGCTTGCTGACAACAACTGTTGATAAAATGCATAGATGTTACTTGCTCATGGTTGAAGACAAGCAGAAGTTCCAAAAAATTGAACCCACAGACATGAAAGCTACACGAGCTTGAAGAGGAACCACCCTGTATAGAAAGCTATTCCGGTCAAATTTTTACACAAAGCTACCACTTAATTTGGTATTTAAAAGTGAATTATATGCCAGAGTACGATGTTATAGGAAAAGAATTTTTCTATCACCCACTGCAAAAAATCTTTCATTATCTTTGTAGAAAATAAGTAGTTTATAAACGATTTCCAACACTATCTATGATGGCACTAATGGAGGCACAGCCAAATTTCCCTTGCCAAAGGTGACGGAAAAAGAGGAAATAAATCGCAGAAGAGAAAATGGTGTACCAGAAATTCAATACAGTGACAGGTATCCAGAACCTAAACCCTGCACAAATTAATATAACGAAAATTGAAAATATGAGTTTATGAAATCTGAGCTGCAAAGTGAATGCAAATAACAATCAAAAGAAGTTTACCATAAAGTAAAGTGGGAAGAGCATCTCTTTGGTACTTCCCTGGAAGCTGTGACACTTTCCCTAGCCATAAATTGTTCCATGCAAAAACAACGGCAATCACACATGGACCAACCACAATTTGATTTAACAAAACCTGTAAGTAGAAAAAAGCTATGAGATACCTTCCAAATTAGGTGAGATACCTTCCAAACTAGGCTTCCTTTCATTTTTTTACCTCAAAATTTATTTTGGGGTTTTTCAGAGTTCCTTAGTCACAATACCTCAAGATTGATGTAAAAGAGGTCGAACCTTCAGCAGTAGGTTCTCGACAGTTTTTGCAGGCAAAGAATGATCAAGATACTGGTACCAGGCATAAGAACCAGGGCCGTACAAAAGAAACCCATAGGAAGTCATCCGCAGTGCACGAAGCCAATCATGGTCTGAGAGGAGAGCACGTTTTACATCCTAACAAAGAGAATTTGGTCACTAAACTCAAAGGAACACAAATACTAATGTACCAAAGCATCCATACAAGACATAAACTATAAAGATTAGACAAGACGAGACCAATTAATGGAGCTACAAAGAGTCATCAAGCTTGGCGGATGGACCACACAAATCAACTAGGAGGCACACCATGATCTTCATAGCATTATCCATTATAAATGAATTTTCTAGCATTTGACTCCGCACCACAGAGATGTATGGTCACATACTTGAAAAATAACCCAAAAAAAATTAAGAGAATGCTTGGATAATTGGTTTACATAAATCCTTCCTGGTTGAGACCACACATAAGAATGACGTTGCCGTAAACTGACAAGATAACTTTTCCACTTATTCATCGATGAGGGGTATCCTTCGAAGACAGAACCCACTCAAGATGATACAGGTCAACTCCTCCTGGCACCAAAGATCTTACCATTTCCAAAAGAGACTTGATTCTTTTCCATTTCCATGCAAGAGTTCTCCCGAAAAATGGACAGCTTCCTTTTCTTAAGAACCCATACAAGATTTGTCACCGCAAAAAAGATTAAGGTAATTTGTTTCGAACCTAGAATTGTGTTCGCTAGCGGAGCCAAAAATCTAAAAGAAACTCAAGATCTACAGCCCAAAGTGTTGATCCATCATTTCACCTGCTACAAACTTGAATCCACAATCTTCGGCTATGCAATAGCTTAGCGGGTAACAACCTATAAGCTCGGAAATTGTAGTCTAACAGGGCCATCCAGCCATATGAGGCACTTGTTCTTTCTAGTCAGTTTAAAACAACGATATCCAAGAGTTTCCTTCATTTAACACAACACATACAACCAAGGAGCACTGGTTTAGCATTCGCGCCAACTTTGGTACAGTTATAAGAAACAACATTCCAGCAAATTAATAAGTAGCTGCTGCACTCAGAAATACATAACCAACTCTCAGTTACAAACCTCGATATCCACGGGTTTATAAGCTAAAATGCAATTGGCGTACAATACGGCCAGTCGCTTATTTCAAAGGGGTGCCTGGGTATGTATCATGAGCGATACGGAAATGGATCGAGCAATTTACACAGCCAGAGACCGAAAAGTTGGTCCTTTTTCACTCCAAACCCCAACTATAAATATTTCCAAGCCTCAAACTTTATAAACCCTCCAAATATTCTGAGCAACCAAACATTTTCCTTACCCCACATTTTCTCAGCAACCAAACACATTATAAAATTGCAAGATTTATCTTTATCCTACATTTTCTCAGGAACCAAGCAGCTAAATAGAGCCAAGAAAGAGACGTTAAATTGGACAAACCTGTTGGTTTTCCTCCTCTGCTTTTCTCCAGCGCTGTGTGAGCTGAGAAATTGTATCTCCCGTCAGAGCCAGTGAGCCAGCCGTGGCGGCTTGCTTTAAGGGGAACCAGTGACCGGCTCTTCCGGTTGCGTCCACAGAATTGGAATTGGAGGAGGACTGGGATTTGGAATCGAATGGGCGTTTGCTTGGCTGCTTGGGTTTTCTGGGGGATGAGGAGTTCCAGCCCCAGAGGCCGCCATAGCCGCCACCGCCAAGAGCATTCATATTCTCAAAGCAAAGCAAACGCAATGTGAGTAACGGTGTGCGTGCCGCGTTATTGCTACTGACAGCGGACACGGGTCTGGTTGGCCCGGGTAGAGCTCTTAACCCGAATTAGATTAGTGGTATTGACTCTCTTGGTAGTTTTAAGTTTATCCTGATTTTATTTTGCAATTCACTTTTATTTATTTATTTAATTTAACGGCTATAAAAAATGGTATGGGAATCAACTCACTTCTACAATGAAAATCTTTTTAGAAGATTCTTGTTAGTACTTAATCAAAATCAGACGATTATTTAGTCATTTAAAATCGATATTAGTGAAGAATATGTTCACCATTGAAGAATGTACATTGCCTGATAATAAACGGATTATTATTTCGGGGATTAATTATTTCCAATGATAATGCTATAAGACGTTATGTCACCTTTTAGTGGAATGATCGTCTTCTAGACTTGTAGTTGGCGATGCTCTGTCCATGCCTCACCACGGATCCCCAAACTTTTAACACCTGGTTCATCAAGCGGTCAAGGACCCTTCACGCGGCAGACAAATAGTCCAGAAAACACTTGGCAGATTGTGGTACTGAAAGCAGGAGACAAGGCGTTTACGCCACAAATTACACCGGCTACAAATGCGAAGCAATCTCATCGGCCTAATGAGGAGCCCGGAAATAGTAGAACGAGTGACACTTCAAAGAATTCTGATAAATCCAAAATGGATGTGTTTGTGATATACTTGACCAATCCCGAAACTATTAAGCAGCGGTCAACTTTATAACTTCAAGGGCTCATTGAGAGGTTCACGAAGCACAAGTGTTTTCCTCCAACCAAAAGGCCAATCATAGAACGACACATGTCAATGTCAGAATAAAACTCCTAGAGTCACATCTATCGCGGACGAAAGCCGAAAACTCTCCACAAATATAAAAGAAGATCATTTTCCTACAATTAATCCCTAATCTCATTACTATATTTAAACTTGGCATTAGAACCCACTAATGATGATTATGTTTTAATCTATGTATGATGTAACCTCTTCACTATTAATGAGAACTCCTCAACCTCGTGAACGTAACACTAAACCCTTAACCTATGTATTGTGTAACCTCTTCACAATTAATGAGAACTCTTCAACCCCATGGACGGTGAACAATGCGCATCTTGTGTTTGCTTACCTACCTCTATCTCTTTATATATTATCATCACTAAATGACCGAAACAACCGAACGAATATCATAAAATTGACATTTCACGTTGTTCCAAAGTCTCATTAATTTTGTGCATCAAGTGCATCCAACAATGGAATGAAAAGGACCATGTCGCAAGTTTTAAGGAAAAGGTGAAAACCGAACAAATGAACCAAGATGAAGTTCCAAATTTCCAATGACGAAGAAGTAAACTTTATCTTGCAATCTTTGTAACGTGCACTGCCATAGTGAGATTATCAAAGGGATCTCACCTCAAACGGTACGAAGCACCAGAATATGGTGCAAATCTTGTGATGTAAGCTGCACTACAACCTTTGAAACGGAAAAAAAAGAAAAGAAATGGGGGTGGGGGTGGGGGTGGGGGTGGGGGTGTGAAAAGAGAAACAAATGTGGAAGAAAGCAAATATATTGAAGAACTTGACATTGATTTTATTGCAATGTTCAGACGAGTTCCAGAAAGGGGCATTTGTAATGAAGAAAACTAGGCCTTCTGAGAAGTTGGCATTGCGAGATTAACCGCGCTGCTGCCGGGTAGATTCTTCCATTGCTGAGTAACTGTTTTGATCTGTGTGAAAAAGTTAACACCAGCTTTGCCTGTAATTCAGAGCAAACAAACTCTTACAATTGACCAAATCCAGGTAATTTATTGTATACAACCAGCTTTTGAACAATTAACTATTGAAACGAGAGAAAATATTGCTCTTATCATAACAAGTTTGCATAAGAGGTGATAAATATTTTACCGTAGAAATTCAAATCTCCTGCAAAAGATGCCTTGTTGCCAGTAAAAGAGAAAAAGGGCAAGGGAACTGGAATAGGAACATTGATTCCAACCTATTTCATGCGCAAAGTTAGAAATTGATACAAAGCGGGTAAAACAAGTTAGAAATTGATATTAAACGTATCAATGTAGCCATCACAGTTTAACTGAATATAGCTCGAAGTTAAAATGGTAAAACATTGCCAACCAGAGCCAAACTAACAAATCTGCTGTTATATACTACTGTCAACTAATCTCCATAGTTCATATTACTTTTCTTGCTAACTCAGCTGCAACAGATGCTTAGGAACTTGATTTACCTGTCCAGCCTCAATCTCAGTCTGAAATTTCCTTGCGGCTACCCCAGATGTAGTAAATATAGAAGCTCCATTGCCATATCTGCTCAAAATAATTCACTCACATGAACAACATATTTTTCCTCTCCACTAAAGCTAATTAAGGCAACAAGAAAATCAATGAGTACTTGTTTCTGTTAACAATGCTTATTGCCTCGTCTAAGCTGTCCGCCTGACATTAAGAAGAAATCAAATTTGTTAACACCCATACCAGGCAATGAGAAAGGTGAATCGCAGAGAAACACGAATGGAATCAATAAACATACCTCCATGCAAAGAAGAACAGGACCAAAAATCTCTTCCTGCACAAAACAAGGTCGAAAAACAATCAAGTCCATCCCAGCATAAAATTAAGTAACTTTTTTCCTTTAGAAACTCCATCGAATTTGAGTAAAAAAATAAAAGGTGCTGTTATTGGCACTCCAAAACATCATTGTGCATTCCAAAGTTTTTATGTTTAGAAAGAAAAATACACTCATCAAGAGTGCACAATGAGTTTTTTGGAGTGCCAATAAAAAGCACCCCAAAAAAGTGACAGGGACCATATCTGAAACCATTAAGTTCTCCAAATTATGTGGATGTCATAGCTACAGACAATACCTTGTAGCACTCCATGTCAGCTGTAACATTTGATATGATTGTAGGACCAATGAAATTGCCATGCTCATATCCCGGGACCTGTTTTGTCACCCATAAATGAGTAGATAACTGACCAGTGATTATCTTTGAAAAAAATCGAGTCATTTAAGCATACTTGTTATCTAACAGAACACATGCCGACACTTGCAATAAAATATCAGAGGCATCTAATGCAGCAAGTAAGCATTAAGTCAGAAAGCATAAAAAAATACCGCTATAGTTCTGCCATCAAGCAATAGCTTGGCACCACTTTCAACACCAGATTGGATTAATTTACATATCCGTTCCTTTGCCTGTGAATGAACCCGGTAAACAATTGTTATCAGTCAGTCAAGAGCAAAGAGGATGTTATCTGTCAAGGAGTTGCCACCTTAACAACAATATGCTACTTGGTTACTACTCATTCAAGTATATGATGGATACTATATAAAAATTAGGCTTCAATAACATTACTATTTGGTAATCTGATTGGTGGCAGGACAAAAAAAAAAAAAAAAAACCTTTAATTTGCTTACCTGTCTGCTAATTACTGGGCCAAGGTCAGCATCAGGTTCTGTTCCAGCATTTACTTTCAGACCTTTGGCAGCCTCCACAAGTTTGTTCTCCCTGAAAAAGTTAAATAGCTAAAATTTAATGACAGTAATCAAATTAAAACCTAGGTTACATGGAAATAACAAGACATCTGGGATACCAAGAGAGAAATGTGAAAAGGTTTTAGGTGATGTGTACACTAACAAAATCGACACAGACAAGAAATCAATTTTTACTAAAATCGTTTCTTGGTTTTTTTTTTTTTTTTTTTTTTCTCTTTTCCAGAGGAGTCTTCTAGAAAGCAGAATTAAGGGTGTGCATTGTTATCCTTCTCAAGCCCCAGGGAACATATTGGAGAAGCCTTCTAGCAAATAGAACATTGTCTTATCGGTAAGTGGAGATGGATTCGCTAGAACATTGTGATAGCAGTAAGTGGAGATGGATTCAAAAGGTCAGGCCACTGAAGGTCAACCTTCCTTTGGTAACACTGAAGGTAAGTTTCAAGCTTTCAGCCTTCAATCAAAAAAGGATACACTAATGGTGAACTAGAAGGCTAAACCTTATGAAATTTAAAAATAATAGTAATAATAATACCATGACTTTGAATCTCCAACAAAGACAACTGTGCTGAGTGCCATGCATCTTTGTCCTGCAGCACCAAAGCCCGCAGCAACTAAAGCATTCAAAGTAGCTTCAGCACTAGCATCAGGCATGATAATGGCATGGTTCTTTGCCCCCATATTGGTCTGGAGAAATAGTCAAATCAGGAAACAATAAATTTCACCCTCAACTGTTTCAAGGGCATGAAAGCTACCATTTGGCTCAAAAGCACAACTGTTATATATGAAGCGGACTTACTTGAACACGTTTCCCTTTAGCTGCAGCTCTTGAATATATGTGCATGCCAGCCTTTTGATGTAAACATAGGAACATTGTGTAAGGATACAGCTAGGGTCAACTGATATGAAATGAACAAAAAAATTGCAAAAGGTAGAAATCTAATTTTTTGTTATTCAAAGGGAGAATTTGGTAAAAGCATGTTCTTTTGTTCCAGAACTACATCGGTCCTCTTAAATGGCTATATCGGTCCTCTTAAATGGCTACATCGGCAACTATACTGCTAAACAGACATGCAAACTTATAAATTTGAACAACAGTTCACAACCAATGTAAAAGCATAATATTAAACCCGGAAAATTTTAAGTTGCAAAATTTTGGAACCAACTAAAGGTGTCTGAACAGAAACCAACAAACTTATCCCTACAAGAAACAGTTCAAACTTGTCTAACCACAAAACATCCAGATGCATAAAGAAACTCAAAATAAAAAACTTCATACTTCAAAACTCTAACCATCTGATTAAAAAATTCACTTCTACGAACAAACTATAATATTATATTTATTCTCAGTGACGTGATATGCAGGCGAGCACATACATGAAAACAACAATAATTAACCACATAATCTGACAAAAAATTAATGCTCAGGCATTTTCTTTTGTTTATAAGATTAAATATAAACTCAAACTGCAAAGCAATCCATAATGTTAAAACTACAAGGCTATTAGGGTTGTCGAGACTGCAAGCTACAATCTGAAAACTATAAAAGTAAAAGAAATTGGAAGGTGGTTGTGATCATTATGAGTAAACTTACAGTATTAGAACCCACAAATGATACAGCTCTGATATCATCATCATCACAAATTGCATTAACAATATCCTGCCACAAAGTAACATACATTTAGGAAAATCAAATCCCCTAAAGGTAGCAAACTTCTAATATCACTTCGTCCAATTAAAAAAAATTGTATTTCAAGCAGTCATAAACACAACTGTACAACGCATGGAATATAGCATCGTTGAGATTTATAGGTGCAAAACTCTTAGCTTCTCTTTCTCACACTTAGATGCAACCAAACTACAAAGTCCCCTTCTATTGAGGGATCCCTCAAACAACCTTTACTAGAGGGACACCCTGTGGGACACGTTCCAAATAAAATTCAATGATCCTAACTGCCTATTCATAAATTCATGGTTTAAAGATCATCCTTGCAAAAGAATAAACCTATTGGAAATCATCAAGACATCCAATTGTACCGAAGAAAGACCTAAAAACTACTTCTAGTGTCAATGCACAAAATCAGTGAGACTTTGGAAATCATTAAAACACTAAATTGACAACCATTTACTTGAGTGGTTAATTGCAAGGATGATCTTTAAAGGAGGCCTAAAAACTAGACTGTTAGGATTGTTGAAACCAATGTGAGTAGGCCCTACAAATGTATCCCAAAAAATAAGTTTATCTGGGGGATCCCTAACCTGAAGCTCATTACTGAACTACATTTATATTTCTAAGGTCAGCAGCAATCAATTATCAATACAAACCACGGGGAAGCTTTTCTTCATAACGAAGGAATTCGCACGTAAAATGCTTCACATTTAATGTCTGGGGCCTTCAAATGATTTACACAATAATTAAATAAATAAATCTACAGAGCCAAGCAATGAAAACAGATGTTTTCTTTTTATGGATCTCTTTATTTTGCTCCTCACCAATGACCCATGAGATGGCAAATATATCTAAAATGCATTGATCAAAGATTTTCCACATCTTCTTAGTGAATATCAATTAAAGATCCTACGTGAATCCTATCAAGTATTTGGCCATCTAGTTAGGCAGAACTTAAGACAATAACAGTAGTGCTTGTAAAAGTAGTCTGAGTCATACATTGGTTCCATGAACAATATTTAAGACACCATCAGGCAAACCAGCCTCCATTGCTAACTCTGCCAGAATTACAGAAGCCCCTGCACATATTAAAATATAACAACTCACTTTCAAAGTTTAAGCATGAAGATTAAATTGTATCCTTGCCAGCATGTACAGACCCAGCCAATGTACATAGGTCATTACAGAAAACAATAGCATGTTAGACAATCAATATGGTATCTAAGGATATGACCAGTGATTTCATTAAATCCTTCCATTTGATAGATTCTAGCAAGTAATAGTAATTAATATGTTAATCAAAAAGCATCGCAAAAATTAATCATTTAGGCTTGTGTTGTTTTTAGTTTTAGTTCACTTTTTGTGCTTGATATAGGGTTAAAGTATATGGGGAAGGGAACTGTTATTAGCACTCCAAAAATCTCATTCTACACTTCTCACAAGTGTATTTTTCTTTCTAATTATAGAAAGTTTGTAGTGCCAAATGAGATTTTTGGAGTGCTAATAACAATTCCCTATGGGGAAAAGGAAGGATGAAGAAGGGTGGTGGGAGAGAGAGCAAGAAACAAAGAAGAATGAATGAACAAAAAATTCTTTTAAGTGAAACCACTTTAAACAGTTTCTGGTTTTTGGTTTAGTTTTCATTTTGTGCATGTTTCCTTATACATCTCTCCCACCATCCTGTCCCTCATTTCTCCCTCTAGCCTCTACGAACAAAATAATGAAAACTAAACTAAAAATGGGTTATCAAACAGGTCCTTAGGAATATCATTCTTCCAAGTTTCCTAGCAATCAAAATTCTTGTTTCATGAATAAATTCAACAACTTGAAATCAAAAGAATACCTTTCGTGGCAAAACTTATTATGATATATAAGCAAACATGTTACTACAAAAATACTCATCATTCGGATAATTGCCCCTGCTGGGAATCATTCATGCCAAACGGGACTTCTTCACATAATATAATGTCCTTCTTTTGACGTAGGTTAAAGGGCTGATCCTGTGACTGGGCCTTAGGTAGTTCTCCAGAAGGGTATCGTCAAGATCTCTCGAGACGAGAATAGACGAAGGGAAAGGAAGGAAAGATTGTTGATAAAAAATTACACAAACATTAGGCCGCAAATTAACTTTTTGTAATGTTCTTACTCATATAATTTTATAAAACAAAAGCTTGAGGGGGCTAACGTTCCACTAGTAGATATACGAGGTCAAAGTAATTGATAATCACCTGGATCTTTTTCTGATGGCTTTAAGATAAAGGTATTCCCACAGGTAACTGCAACTGGGAACATCTGCAGTAGCATAAAAGGACTAAAGCATAAAAAAGATTTGCTAAAATGACCTAGTGTTTGTTTACTTGTGAGAAGACACTCTCAAGAACAAGATAAAAGGATGCATATCAGATGCATTTTGGCAGTAATGGCAAGCCTAAGCACTTAGATGACTGAATGCATACAATGCCCAATAAAGTTTTGAACAAGAAACCTAAAACATAGAAGGGAAAAGGAATAACATCTTTGATACATCAACCCTGAAGGTAAATCATTCATATGAAAAAGAATAGAGAAAAGTAGTGGGCATTTCAATCATATAACAGGGAAAGCATAGAAGGCTCACTCACCCATAAGGGAATCATTGCAGGAAAGTTGAAGGGACAAATACCAGCACAGACACCAAGTGGCTCTCTAACACTGTATGTGTCAATTCCATTTGATACATTAGAAACATACTCCCCCATTTGGAGAGTTGCTGTACCACAAGCATGCTCCACCACCTCTGAATAAGAAAAAATAAATTCTCAGAGCTTCATTGTCACCCACTGAAGTCCAATAATCGCAGAAACAGTTCGATGACAAAATACAGACACTAACCTAGCCCACGGAACACATCTCCATGTGCATCCTTCAATGTCTTCCCCTGTTCGGTAGTAATATTCAAAGCAAGCTTATCCTGAAACATGAATAAAGAAATTTTCATAGCTCAATCAACTGTACTTTTACTAAGTAAAGAGGAGGAGGACTCCAAACCCAGCACACTTACAATATCTCTCCGTATAAGCTCTTGGAGCTTGAACATGACACGTTGACGGGCCGTAACAGGTGTATTACGCCATGATTGGAAAGCCTTCTTTGCCGCAGACACTGCAGCTTTAAACTCTTCAGTTGTGGTTAAAGGAACTTGTGAAACAATTTCTTGAGTAGCCTACGAAATAATTTTGAATACAAGACAAACACAATGAGTTCTATAAAGGACCAAGTGAAAAAAAAAAAAAAAAAAACCAAGAAATTGCTGGATACATGTCATGCACTTACAGGGTTTATAACGTCGATGGACGCAGATGATTGTGATTTCGCAAAAGCACCACCAATTAGATTGGGAACGCTCTGATACAACAAAACGGATTAAAATGAGATTAAATGTCAGACAAAATGAAAATAACGTCTCGGATGAATTTTAAAATCTGAAATCTACTCCAATAAAATGGGTAAATATTTGAATCAGCAAGGTTAACATGGAGTAGGTATTCATCTGAACAATCAGCACCACTCTCACACACTCCCCCACCGCGCGAGCGCCACCCCACACCCCCCCCCCCCCCCCACAACCACACACACACACGCACACAAAAATAGCATATTCCATTTCATTTCTCTTCATATTTGTTTTTGTTAAAACATTTTCTGAGCAACTAAACAGATTATAGGAACCAAGTGTACTGAGTAACCACAAATAAATACATCGACGTGGAACATCATTTTTTACCGAGAAAGAAAGCGCTAAATTTTCCGAGGAAACAAACAGGAGATAAGGCAGGGTAGGTAAGATTGATTACCGGAGGATTAGGCTGCTTGGAAAACGGATCGGCGGCTGTGGAGAAGTGAGAGCTTCGGAAAGCAAAGATGGAAGCCCTCCGAAGACCCTCCAAATTTCTCACTGCAAACAACAATTAAATTCAGAAAATGTTTCGGATCGATGGATCAAAATCAAAATCTTATTGGATTGAATTCGTTTGCGTACCTTTGGGAATTGAAAGCTGCAACATGTTTTGCTTGTGTGTTTGGATGAATTGTGAAGGAAATGTAGCTGACTTGAGAAGTGCCAGTGCCTGCCCCACTCGGGAGTATAATGAGAATAAAGATGCGTATCGATCTCTTCATATGTTTATCCGAAAGTCCATTTTCGAGTGGAACCCACTGACCCGTTGGATCCATTTGTCTTTTGGACATATTTAGCAAATTTGACTATAATATTAATACGCATATTTACACATACCTATGAATTTTTTAATATATTTTATTTTTAGTTTGCATTTTAAAGAGATCATTAGGAAGAAATTTAATTCATATTGTAAATTTAAAGGCATTCAAATCAACATGCCATTAAATCTTCTTATTTTTAATATATTTCATTCTTAGTTTACATTAAGTTTTGTATTATTTTCTTTATTATTTATCGTTTTGACCTATTTTGTTATCAATAATTATCTTTTAATTATAAAATTTACTATAGCCATTAAATCTTTTTATTTTATTTTAGTACGTCTTTAAATCTCTTCTTATTTTTGTTTTGTTTTTGTTCTTTCTTTTTCTTCTTCCTCCTCTAACCTTACAAATATTTTATTTTTAATTTTTATAATCAACCTATATCATAGGTTAATTGTAGTTATCTACATATATGATAGATTCTTTTTCATAATCAACGTATATACCAAATTAATGTGTCTTGCTTACAAATATATTAAGGTTTGTACTTTTTAGTTAGGTTTCATATCTCGCTTATAGGTATATTAGTTACTCATGTTCTTTGAGTTTGGTCATATGTTGTGCAGGTGGGTTTATGCTAGTATACATTAGTTTTATTTTATATTTTATATATATATATATATTTTAAAAATAAATTAAGTACATTAAAAATAAACCAATTTTCAAAATTCAAAAATACAAACAAGCAAATACATAAAATTGGAAGATATTGCTCTTTCTCAACTGAAACACATGTTTGAACAATTGAAGGCTTTTGAATTTATTTTTGGCTCCTTGTTTGATGCATCAAAGTTAATTTCATCGGATGGTCAGGAGCTAAAAGAATGTTGTATGAATTTTGAAGAACATTTGAAACATAGCAATGTCATTGATGTAGATGGAGTCGTCTTATGTCCCATATTACAGATTTTGCAAATGAGGAAGAAGCATTTGAATCTGATAACCCTTGAACAGCCATGGAAATGGCAAAACTTGTAAAAGAAATTGGTATGTGTCCAAATGTGTTATTGCTTATTGTGTATGATTGACTATATATGTGACCACGACATCTGCAAAAAGAAGTTTTTCAAAATTGAAATTACTAAAATCTTACTTGCGGATCACTATGACTCAAGATAGGCTAAATGGATTAGCAATCTTATGCATTGAAAATGACGAGGTTGAAGACTTAGATTATGATGATATAATTGATGATTTGCTTCAAAAATTGCAAGAAGACGATTTCTTAAAGGTTGAAATTTCAAGAAGGAGTTTTGCTTGGAGTGGTTGTATATGATTTGCTTTTGATCATCTAGGTTTAGGTACTATGACCCCCTGTGGTATGTTTTTCTTCAAGTAATACAATATAGGCGTGAGGGCCTAGCCCCCAGCTTTCACTAGGTACTATCCCTCTTTAAATATTTCTTTTTAATATATGTTCATGTATTGAAAAAAAAAAAAAAACACATTTTAAGCTTTCTCTCCGAGCACAAAAACTTAGGACTGGCCCTGATCAAATCCAAAATCTCACTTTTGTACACACATCCACTTCATCAATTGGAATTTTCAATCAAGAAAATGTGCACTGCACCATGAAATTAAGTTAAATTTGAGCCGTAAAGAAAAATAGAAATAGACACACTAACAAGAATTTTATTTTGTTTATAAAAGAAAATAAATACTCGAGATTGCCAACTCAATTAATCCTTGTTAACTGAAAAATCATGACTTTATTCATGAATGGTCACAACCTATCAAACACTATTTTCATTCAACTAAAATAATTTAATTCATTGTGAATTGAACTTCCCAACGTCCTCTACAAACAAGATCCTCTTTAGTATTTACATAGAATTTAAGATAAAAAAATATATATTACTCTGAAATTAATTTGAAATCTTTTCCATTTTAGATTCTACAATAAACATGGAAATTAAGGATT
This sequence comes from Pyrus betulifolia, assembly GCA_007844245.1. Taxonomy (NCBI): domain Eukaryota; kingdom Viridiplantae; phylum Streptophyta; class Magnoliopsida; order Rosales; family Rosaceae; genus Pyrus; species Pyrus betulifolia. Next base: position 4,584,797 of record VDML01000018.1, on the reverse strand, counting down.
TTTAGTTCCAAACTATAAAATTGTTGTAAATATCGATTTTAATTTCCTGAACAGAAAATCTAGAGTTGGAAATTGCTTACATCACTCAGATACTTTGAGATCCTCCTCACCGCTAAAACTGTGTTATAAATAGATCCCACGTTAAGCTAGGGCTGACTACATACAACAGTGCAAATTAGAACAAACCTTGAATTCAGCATCAAATCTTCCCAGGCGTCACAGAATTATCAAAAAAATATGGAGAAGCCTACATCTCAAGCAGCTATGATGGTCGTCCTCCTGGTCATTTCATCTTGTGGGTTTTCTCACTCTAGTTAGCTAATTTATCTTCATGCATACATTCATTCGAAGTGGCGATTACAAGGTTAATTTTGTATATCTAAATAGTATTATTGCTTTGTATAATTACACGGTAACGGTAGATCTCTAAATGGAGCATTTTATGAGTGTGTTTCTGTTTATTTTTCAGGTGTACCATTATTCTCGGCAGCCAGGATGAGTGAGCAACGCTGTTCGTCCAATGCCGACTGCAAAGCGTTTCCATGTCATTCAGGCTTCGTAAAGCTTTGTTTTGACAACCATTGCTCGTGCCAACTATCCTCAAAAACTGTTGATGACTCTGGCCTCCTGCAACCAAATCAAAATGGTCTCCAGTGTTCCAATCAGAATGATTGTGACAAACTTAATTTTTCATGCACATCGGGACAGTTTATCTGTCTCCACGGACAATGCCAATGTAATGATTTTCTCCAATAAGCTAATTAATTAGCTAAAGGTGACAGTTATTAATGAAGTATTAACGAAATATCATAAATTAAGTTTGGACTCTCTTCTATTAGAGTCTTAATTTCATTTTTCTCTCTCGTTAGCACGTTTTGTTCTGCACAAATACTTTTATTTTTCTATTTACTTCACAGGTTGCCAAAAGCTTGAAAGTATGCAGGGGTGGTTATCGTTTAATTCCACCTTCATTATTTTCTATTTTCTTTGCCCTAAATAATTACACATAAACATTTTGCTTATAGTTCACCCCATATTTATACTTTTTGTTTGATTTAGACCATTCCTCAATTATCGCTGGTTTCCGGTATTGCCGTCCGATTTTCCAGTCAATTAATTGAAAAAGTTACTCCTCGCAATACTTGTGTTTCTTATTTGAGCGTTCATTAACAATTGAGCGCTAAATTTCAAATTAAATTACATGGACATTTTTTAGGGGTGAATGAAGAAATAAAATGTTAAAATAAGGGTTCTTATAATAATTTTCCAAGACAACAAAAAGATCAAAAATAAATTATTCCTTTCTGAATTTGTAGCACTTTTGATTCTTTGCCCAAAATGAAATTCTAGTCGGTATTGTAAAGTTTGAGATGCAATTTGGTGATTATACATAATAATTGTTACGAAACGTGCCAAAACGTATTCTATTTTAATCATCGAATGTGTGAAATGTTCAAAATACTTCTGAAGGGGAAAATGTTGACTTCGATTGACCTTTGAGGTTGTGACACCAATGATCTATTCTCTTAGCAATATCCTCATAGCACTCAATGATACAAATGCGTGGGCAAAAGGGAAAATAAAATTTAGAGTTCAAAGGAAGATTTGGATCTTTAAAGTTCAAGAGCATTCTCATAATGTACTATCTTCTAGATATTTGTTGTAAAGATGACTGAATGGTTGGCCACTATTCCACTTCAATTTGTTTTTATTGGATGGAATGTTAGGTGACTCCACTAATATGCCTTTCACTATGTTGCTTGTGATTTGCTTCTATAAAAGCAAGTCTTATGGAACACAGCACACCAGAAGGATGAAAGTAAGAAGTTCACGGAAGAGGAAGAGAAAAAAGAGTGGAAGAGTAGAGGGGATAATAGAGAGTTATTTTGTACTCTTATTATTCTAAATTATAATGGAAGCACCATTGCTGCTCTGAGGACGTACTCCAATCACATTGATTGTAGAGGAACCTCGTAAATTTTGTGTCTTGTTTTATTTATTCCACTATACACACCATTGATTTTACAACACGTTATCAGCACGAGATGCTCTGATGTCAGTGGAAAGCATAACGCCATAAATTCGGATAAACACAAGTCGAACTTGTGGTACTAGGAGCAGTGTAGCTGTGAGAAGGAGCACCAAAAAAATCACATAGTAGAGACGGCAAGCTAGACACAACAAACAGGGAAGATCATCTTGTCCCAAAAATCCATCAACCTTTCTTTTATCACTCTAACTATTGATGTGCTGATCCTTATCCCTACTAGACCTATAATCTCGTCTTTCTCTTATGGACAAGAGAGATGAAGAGATCTGACAGACAAACAAAGGTACAGCAAAACAAGCAGAGGTATGTCCATTTTTCGTCTCTTCCACCACGCCAGAAGCGCCCCATCGAATTCTAGTGAGAATTGAAATTTACAACGACCTGTAATTGTCACGAGATAAGAAAACTCGTACCTGACAACTGGTTTCCAGAGATCCAGAAGAATCTCATCAAACTTGGAAACCTTGATCACGTTTTTTCGACGGATCTCGAGAACTCCCATGAATACTCGGTTGTTTGAGATGGTGATGGCAAGAATGAATCCACACAGGCCTTCCTCTCTTGTGCCTCCGTTAACCCCATTGTCATCTATGTCTCTGTAGGTAGGTTCTTGCTTTGCGATGCCATGTTCTCTAGACCATGCAAGAACAATGCCAGTCTTTTGTAGCCTTTTTGGATTGAATTGGTTTTGTGTGACCTCCACAACAACCCAGCTTATCCTGGGTTTCGAGACTGGTAGAGACAGAAAAAGAAAGAAAAAAAGGGGAAGTTTATGGAATGTGCATGGCATCATCTGAAAAAGGCAATAATGCATACGCACCATTTGAATGAAAAATAATAATTAAAAAGGGGGAAATGGGGCCAAAACTCTTAGAAAGGTGGGTTGCACCATGTGAAAGAAAGAAAAAAAAAACAAAACAAAGGCTTCTTGGAATGTTGTGACATGTGAATGAATAAGAAAAATAATAACAATAATAAAAAGGTAAAGGCTTTTAGATGGTGTTGCACCATCTGAAAAGTAAGAAGAAAATATATATGTATTTATTATGTGAATGGTGTTGGTTTAAAATCATTTCACAAGTTCTATTTACTTTAAAGCAATTTATTTATCATGGACGGTTTTACCACCTACTGCTTTAAGTTTTGATTTATGTGAATGGTGCTGAATTAAAGCCCTTATCACAAGCTTTATTTACTTAAATGCAATTTATTTACTATAGCTAGAATTACCGCCTATTGCTTTAATTTATTTATTGTACTTATCTTTTGTTACGATGAGTATATATAGGACCCGAAGTTCCTTGATTAGATTAGAACTTGCAGTTTCTTGATCCTCATCATATAAAAATGATTGGACTTGAAGTTCCATCATGCGAAAAGATTGGGCATGAAGTCCCTAGATCCTCAAGATCATGACATGAAGTTCCTTGATGAGTACAGTAAGTTTGAAATGCCGTAGTGCCTCAACTTAATTGTAATAAAAGCCATAAGAGTCTCAATCCACAGACTATTAAATAAGTGATGTGATATATTCTAACACTCAAATTAAAACCCTATGATTGTAGTATATGAAAGTAGGGATCGTTTTAGGCCGGGGATTAGAAGGGATGCTAATCTGCTCAAATTAGACTCAGAAACACTAAACTAGGCTTAAAAATACTTAACTAGACTCAAAGAACTCAAAACAAGCTAAATAGACTCAAAACACACAAACTAAGTTAAATTGACTCAAAACAGGTCCTAGAAAGTGATTTGGATGAAAATTGAAGTAAAAAGACTCCAAAGACTCAATATGGACATATTATGATGAATTGAAACTAAACTAACACAAATAAGAACTAAAGGGTTGTTTGGACAAATTTCAAGCTTAACTTGACTCAAAACATTAATATAACTAAACTTAAACAGATTCTAACTAAGTTAAAACACAAAATATTGAAGGGAGATTGGTTTTGACGAAATTAAGACTTAAACAGACAGATTGCAAGAATAAACTAAAAGGTTATGAATTTGGGTGTTTGAATGGATGAAAGGCTAGCTAGAGGGTCATTCTCCACACATGCACATATGCAACACAAATTGATTTCCAGTTATTATCCCTTTAAACCATGAATGACAATGCCCCAAATTAATCGTGAGAAGCACAAATTAACTTTCAGATTTTCCTAGTTTCATTGAATTGGATGGAATATGCATCGGCAACCAAATTATTCTTATCAAATTCCCTACATGAATAGCATAATAGAGATACAATCAAAGATCATTAAGCTTTGTGAAAATCATAAGCATTGACAAGGCATTCGTAACTATGAACTGCATGATACTTTTGCCCAGAATTTACTTAACACAATCATAACTAGTGACTTTTACTACTTGTGAATATAAGTTCATAACGATTAGGTGAAATTCCCTTATACTCTAGCATCAAATTCATGCATGAAAACTAAGTGTGCACCCTTAATCAACATACAAGAATAAGTTCTCGATAAATTAGTTAAGTAAATTGCATTCACAATTCAAGAAACAATAATTGGAGGAAATCAATTCATATAAAACATATGTCCATGGCTTTGAATTCACCTCTAACTAAAAAGAAATTAGTTCCACATAATTGCAGAAATTAACAACGAAATCAACATAATTGTAAAACTAAAATAAGTATAGAAGACACCCCAGAGAAGCTCCAGCATTCCCAAAAGCTTGGGCATAGGCACGGCACAAAGGCTTCTCCCTTCCTTCCTTCTCCTTGCTGTGGCACAAAGTGTATTTTCTAATTTCTCTCTAAAACTCCCCCTATGTGGTGCGGCATATATGTGTATATATAGGGCTAGGGTTTCATGGCAGTTTTGTATTGGAAAAATGATTAGTTACATGGCAGAAACCAAGGAGAACAAGGAGAGGGCACGGCAGATCCTTAGGGCTTATACAATAGGGTATTGTGACAGGTTTCTAGAAGGCCAAAGGATAAGATATGTGGCACAAACTTAGGGCACGAAAATAAGGCTTCTAAGACCAGATATTTAGGTGATTTAATGTGCAAAGGAGTTTCTTTGCAGCTGGAATTAAGGTGGAACCAGATTAGGTTAGGATAAGATAAGATAAGGTTTGGATAAGATAAGGTTGTTTGGATAATGTTCCATGTTTCTTATTCTTTCCTTATCTTCTTTGTCTTAAACTTGTTTCTCCAGATTTGTAGCATTTTCCTAGCCTCTTTTGACTTCAAATTCGTCCATCCACCTTGCTCCATATGCAAGCTATCTATTCCAAGCCCAAAACTGCTCCAAATAGCTCCAAAATGCACTTTCTTGCCTCTTTTGCAATTAGGACCTACAAACACACGAAAATAGCTTAAAACACTATAATAAATGGAAATTAACTATGTAAATACAAGAAAACAAGCTAACAAAGTCGCATAAATATGCTTCTATCAATAAGGACCAGAAGTTCCTTATGTCCATACTCAAAATGGTTTAGCAAAAGCATTTATTAAGTGAATGAAATTGATTACCCGCGCTCTATTCATGAAAACAAAATTGCCAGTTTTTACATGGGTACATGCTATTTTGCATGATATAGTATTAGTTTGGTTGAAATTTGTTACCAACCATCAATACTTCTCAGTACAACTCATGTTTGGACATCAACCAAACATTACACATTTACGAGTTTTTGGTTATGTTATTTATGTGTCCATTGCACTACCACAACGTACTAAAATGAGGCATCATCGCCAATTAGGCATTGATGTTGAACACCATCTATCATTCAATATTTAGAACCCTTGATTGAGGATATGTTTACCGCGTGGTTTGCAGATGATAGGAGCATATTTATGCGCCTTAGTTAGCTAGTTCTTATGCATTTTTGTTATGTTTTATTCGTTAAAGTAGTCTTTTAAGCTACTTTCATGTGTTTTCAGGTTTAAAGGACATAATACATGAAATGATGCAATTGGGAGCTTTTGGAGCAAAACTGAGCTGGAATGTGGTGTATGCAAATGGAGCACGAGGAATGAACGAGGTTGAAGGTCAAAGGAGCTTAAGAAATGAAGAAATGAAAGTGAAGAGCAAGGAAGTCGGAATTGGTAACCAAAGTTTCTAAAGTTGGAAGTTTCTATTCTTGGAGGTTTCCATTGTCGTGAGTTTCTATTCTTGGCTTTGGGCTTTTAGATGACCTAAACCCTAACCTTAGCCCATTTTAGAGCCATTGCCGTGGGCTTTAGCCCAAGTCCTTTCCCTTGCCATGCAAAAGGGGGCATTTTAGGCCCAAATCCATGCATTAAGCCCTTCACCCTAATTGGCCCAAATCCATGCATTAAGCCCTTCACCCTAATTCTTCCTCCTAATTAGTGCATCCCACCATTCCATTCCATAATTTCCATTAGTGCATCCCACCATTCCATTCACACTTAAATGCCCATTATCCCATTTTTTTAGCTTTTAAATTCCACACTATCCCATTATCCTTTACATCCACTAAATCATGCATCCACATTCACCTAAATAAACCCTAAATTACATCCACTAAACCATCCATCCACCATAATTCCCACCATCCACACCTTTTCCCATCCACCAAATACCTTAAACAAACATTCATTAACACCCATTCTCTTCCTATAAATACCCATTCATTCCATTCACCAAATCATCTCATTTTCCATTGTAATACACAAACACTTCCCCTTCTCCATCTTCTCCATTTCCACTCCATTCCACACTTCCATCCCCCAACCAACCTATCCTTAAACCTTGTGCTACAACAACAAGGAAGAGAAGAGTGCCTAAACGTTCATACAATTCAAGTTTGAGTTGTTGGAATGTTTAGGTGTTTCTTTGATTTCAAAGTTTCATTTTAATTCTCTTTGTTTTGTACGTATAAGGAATGGAAGAGAAGAGTGCTTAAACGTTCATACAATTCAAGTTTTGAGTTGTTGGAATGTTTAGGTGTTTCTTTGATTTCAAAGGTATGAGGAACTAAACCCCCTTTAGCTAGGGGGTGATTCGAAACTATGTTTATATTTGCAATATGAATTGATTAACTTTCGTTGGAATTTCATAAGTTGTGGATTCAATTTGTTTAACCGTTTGATTGATAACTTATTTATGAATGTTTATTAAGAATGCGCGCTTAATTTTCATGCATAAATATGACGCTAGAATATAAGTGATTTTCACCTAATCGTTATGAACTTATATTCACAAGTAGTGGAGGTTGCTTTTAAACAATCGCGTTAAATGAATTCTTGGCACAAGTTTCATGCTCATCATAGTAACGAATGCCTCATCAACACTTATAGTTTTCATAATACTTAATGATCTTTGATTGTATCTTTATTGCGCTGTTCACGTAAAGGACTTTTGGAGAATGTTGTGAATTGCGTTGCGCAAACCCATCCAATTCATTAACTTAAGGAAAACTTGACGGTTAATTTAAGCGGACCTAATTAATCCGGAGTGTTGAGTTTCATAATTTATCGAAAGACCAACTGAGAATCAATTTTGTATGCAAGTATAACATGTGTGGAGATGAACCCCTTGGCTATTCCATCATCCATATTTTCATCTCATTCATATTTACGTTTTGCCTTTAATTACAATTTGTCCATTTAATTTAATCTCGTCCAAACACAATCCCCCCTTTACTTTATTGTCAAATTAGTTAGAAATCAATTTAGTTTGTGTTTTTAAAGAATTTTGAGTCTTTTGGTTTGTCTTAATGTTTTAACGTTTAGTTTCACATTCTTTGAGTCTAGTTTAGTGTTTTATATTGTTTTTACGTTTTTGAGTCAAAATCCAAGTGATTAACAATCCCTCCTAATCCCCGGTCCAGAACGATCCCTCACTTATCCATTCTACTACAATTGTCAAACGAGGGTTTAATTTGAGTGTCAAGTAATTCTCACATCAGCAGACTATCATTTTGATAAGACAATTTTCCCGCCGTTAGGGGGAGAAAATAACTTCGTTCCAGAAGAATGATGAGAAAATATCATTCTAGAAGAATGATGAGAAAAGACCGTCCTAGAAGAACGAAGAGAATTTGTCTCATTTTGATCCGCGAAGCATTCAACGTGAAAATGAAGTGGAAATGATCGTTCATCTTCAAAGTATTGCTAATCAAATACCAGATGCAACGAAAGTGATGAAATCACATATGCTGCAAATGTGCCTATAAGAATTAATGTCCTTATTGGACAATATAATGAGGCAGTAAATGATTTATCTGTTGCACGCCTGAAGCGTGGCAGACCTTCAGACTCAAAAGGTTTAGTCATTTGAAAGAAGAAGAATATGACACTACTGAACTATTGCATTCCCGAAGCATAGCTGTTGCATGCCAGAAGAATGATAGTCGATGCATGGATATACGTCCTAGAAAGGATAATCCGCGGACATGGAAATGTTGATGTCTCATGCATAAAGCATGATGGACATATAGGCTCTAATGACTCAATTCCTAGAAGTGGAGATTAAAATCCCAACTATATAACACTCAAGATGAGGTTCTAATCCACATTCTCTAAATTATGACTATCTTGGAAGAGATAGTGTAATGCCCTTGAAAAGGCAATGGATATCCAAAAAGAAATGAAAAGCTTTTATGCATGCGCATGCACATGAGAATATGGGATCACGAATTGATGATAACCAATCGTAATTTTGGTTTTTACAAGTAGCTACTAAATTCATCAATGAGCTGTATTGATATTGAGTCACGTTCTTTTGTTCGTCGATGAAAGGAAATATTATTTACAGAAAATGGAGAAAGGCAATTCCATTACAATCTTGTAAGAACGTGGAAAAATGGACCTATATATATGTGTATATAAATAAAAAGCCAAAAGATGTTGAACCAAATGAGGTTACATATGGGCATTTGTAATGCAGTGAATTACACTCACATGATATGATACAAGGGTACTAAGTGAAACCTGAAATTATGCTCTTATAAACAAGTTCATATGAATGGAGAATTATATACGAAGGGTTATGAGTTGCTCACATCATATCTCCATAAGTAAATCCCTCAAATATACATGGAAACAAGTTGCTCTGCATAAATTTCAAAGGAAAATGTGTCATGAAGTGTAGAAAATCCCTGAAGGATTCAAATTGCTTGAAGTAAGCCCCAAAGGGTAAAGCATAAAATATGTACTCAATACCAATGGATGGTATAAGTTACCTTAGTGAGTACTTTCATTATGATATTGTTGCAACATACTAAAATCTCTTGCAAGAGTCGATGACATTAGATTAGGACTCCTGAAAAGTCAAGAAAGATTATAAAGTGTTGAGAGAAATATTGTCTCGAATTGCAGATCGAACAATATGCCAACACAAATCTTATCCATGATGTTTATGATATTAAGATTATGAGTTGAATAATCAAATGATTTAGACACTAAGAATGATTATTTATCTTCGAGAAGGTAATGATAAATTGATATTTGGTCGAGAAGTACCACATCTAAGTGAAGTCTATGTTTTATTGTATTTGGCACAATACATTGAATGAAATAAAGCTTATATATTGATATCTCCGAGAAATTAAAGATATGTGCATACACATGAATTAAAACAAAAAAAACAGGATGGAGCCTTGACAAGGTTGCTCATGTGAAGCCTCAGTACTCGGCAATTCCCCAGAAGGGCGAGGCATTGGAGATTGATCATGTGGCACCCCAGTACTTGGTAAAACACAAGAAAGGGAAGGCATCAATTGCCTTCGGAATCTAGCCACGAATCTTTGGTGATCATTTTGAATCCGACTTTCAGATTCTTGAAGCTGGTCAAGCTTTCTTTTTATGCTCATCGAGTAATTATTTGCAAGTACGTGTAACACTCTATTCTCGTGCTTGAGCCTTTGATCTCTTGTTTAAGACTTGCCACCTCAACCATGAATGATTCAACTTGGCGAGTTTGAGCAAGTAGGCATTGGCCCATATTGGATACAGAGCCCGCACATTGAACATTGAGAGCCAATGAGTCTTGAACGGCCGACTTATCAGATCGTTTTGAAAGGATTTTGTTATCCTTTGGAGTGAGAAGATTCCTAGCTACCACTGTAGTGGTAATGTTATTCTTCATCACAGAGTCCCCAACCGTAAGAGTACCATTAGAAGATAAGAAGGATGAGCGCCATATATTATCCTGACGCTGCACATCTGTATCACTTCTAAGACTCAAATCTAAGCAAATGTTAGATGGGCAAGCCATTTTTAGAAATGATGAAGGAAAAAGGAGGTCAAATAAAATCTCAGAAGTGCAAGAAGGGGAAAAGTTCTACAGGTAACAACTTTCTGAGCATACTCTTGACATAATTGATGTCTCTATAAAAGAAAAAAGCAACAAGGCCACTTGTTCAAAAATCGAAGAGACACTGTTCTCTGAATTTCAAAAGCTAGATTTTCAGGATAAAGTTCGTCAACATTTCTCAGACGCAATCTCAGCTTATGGATATCACTTGCAACTTTGTCAAAGATCTCTGATAAGGTTGAAAACGCATGAATCTTACTGTTCTAATTACACCACAGTTGCTGACAAGAGTAAAGGCACATCACCACTACTTGTTATTGGGAAATCCCTATATATGTCGACTTCTATTTTCCATAACAAGGCAGACCTACAAAAATATCTGACTCTTCCGAGAATGCATCTTTAACAAAACATCTCGAAATACTCAGTTTTCTTCATCTTCGAGAATACCTCTTCAAAACCAGTCACACCAGAGCAAGATTATCTCATATTATCAGGGACGAGAGTAAGAGTATCTCATATCATGCAATCTATGATGGTCGTCACAGAATTCAGCATCAAATCTTCCCAGTCGTCACAGAATTATCAAAAAAATATGGAGAAGCCTACATCTCAAGCAGCTATGATGGTTGTCCTCCTGGTCATTTCATCTTGTGGGTTTTCTCACTCTAGTTAGCTAATTTATCTTCATGCATACATTCATTCGAAGTGGCGATTACAAGGTTAATTTTGTATATCTAAATAGTATTATTGCTTTGTATAATTACACGGTAACGGTAGATCTCTAAATGGAGCATTTTATGAGTGTGTTTCTGTTTATTTTTCAGGTGTACCATTATTCTCGGCAGCCAGGATCAGTGAGCAACGCTGTTCTTCCAATGCCGACTGCAAAGCGTTTCCATGTCATTCAGGCTTCGCAAAGCTTTGTTTTGACAACCATTGCTCGTGCCAACTATCCTCAAAAACTGTTCATAACTCTGGCCTCCTGCAACCAAATCAAAATGGTCTCCAGTGTTCCAATCAGAATGATTGTGACAAACTTAACTTTTCATGCACATCGGGACAGTTTATCTGTCTCCACGGACAATGCCAATGTAATGATTTTCTCCAATAAGCTAATTAATTAGCTAAAGGTGAGAGTTATTAATGAAGTATTAACGAAATATCATAAATTAAGTTTGGACTCTCTTCTATTAGAGTCTTAATTTCATCTTTCTCTCTCGTTAGCACGTTTTGTTCTGCACAAATACTTTTATTTTTCTATTTACTTCAGAGGTTGTCAAAAGCTTGAAAGTATGCAGGGGTAGTTATCGTTTAATTCCACCTTCATTATTTTCTATTTTCTTTGCCCTAAATAATTACACATAAACATTTTGCTTATAGTTCACCCCATATTTATACTTTTTGTTTGATTTAGACCATTCCTCAATTATCGCTGGTTTCCGGTATTGCCGTCCGATTTTCCAGTCAATTAATTGAAAAAGTTACTCCACTGGAATGGGTTACTTGGCGGGAGTAGGTTGGGCCACGGGAGCAGGTTGGGCCGTGGGAGCAGGCTTGGTCATGGGAGCAGGTTAGACCGTAGGAGCAGGCTGGGCAACAGGAGTGGGCTGCTCGGCATGTGGCGCATGTGGGTGCGAGGTTAGGGCTCGGCTTGGCAACGAGTTGGATTTGGGCGACACAAGCCGGTTTTCCTTGGGCTTCGAACGACACGGCAAGCTTTGATGACACAGCTTGGGCCATGGTGGTGGTGCCATGGACCTCACCATGGATGGTGGTTGCCATGGTTGAGCCTTATGGTGGTGGTGCCGCTCCACTTATTGTCACGTTTAGCCTCATGGATCGTCGTGGTCCCATCTTTTGAACATTGGAATTTTTGTTTGTTGAAGTTTCCAAATTTTTTGCCATTGTATTTTTCTTGGATACGAGAGTCTTCTACGAGTGTGGGACTCAACTCTCAATGAAAGCACCAATGTGTGGATGCAAATTTCTTCTTCCTTGCTCTTGGACAAAATTGCACCTACAAAATGAATAACACCTTAGGTCAAGGCCATGAGCCTCACACGCCCAAGATGAATTTGTGTGTGTGTGTGGGGGGGGGGGGGGGGAGGGGGGGCTCCGATGCGAAAGTTAGAATTTTGAGGGAAAAGTGTTTGGAGAATTTAGAGAATTTAGCAAGAGAATTGGAATTGAGTTTTGGAAAGAATGAGGTACTATTTATAGGGGTGTGGCCGGCCCCTTTAGGAGGAGGAGGACTGGCCACTTGGTTGGTATTTTGGGTGAGGTTCATGATTTGTAGCTAATTAGGAATAATTGAATAATAAATCAATTAATTAGCTAATTAATACAATAAAAGAGGAATGATTTGGGAGTTACCTTGTGGAGAGGATTTGATGAGGATGGATGAAACAGGTTTAATTGTTACCTATTTTGGGCACTTTTGACTTGGTTGAGGGATGATTGCCCATTGCTTGTGCGTAGGAATCCCGGTGTGCCTCGAGGGTAATTTTGTCATTTTAACCCAAAAATCCACGTGTTGCCTTGTGATTATTTTTGGCTCCACAACTACTACCATTGGATTCCTCACGTTGAGTAGATCAATTTTATGTATTTATGTCGTGATTGGTTTAGAAATAAAGCTGATTCAAAACTGAGAAGTTTGTGTTTTTTGGAGAAATCCCAGGATCCGGCGAGAGGACAAAGGCATGCAAGGAATCGTTCCTCGAGGCTACCACCATTTGATTCATCTCAGTTCCAAGAGTCGGAATATTTCCTTGGATCTAACATTGGAGCAACAACGACGGCACAGCGAAGAGTTGAAGAATCCTTGGATCGGACAATGGAGCAAGGACGATGGCACATCGAGGAGTAGAAGAATCTTGGCCGAATTCCCAATTTCTGGCTAGTGTAGTAACAACGTAAATTTATACACCTAGCCTGTTCATGTTAGAGTATCTCTACATGAGCTCGTTCCATTGTTTGATGTGCATACCATACCTGTTTTATTGATGGTTTATGATGTGCATGTTTTTCAGTTATACTTGATTGTTATTGATGCTATGGTACTTTATACTATTTTAGTTTCGCAACAAGATACCTTGGAATTGTGATTTCCACCCGTTTGATCTTTCGCAACAAGATACCTTTGAATCATGATATAATAGTGTACCAGACCCAAATGTGATTAACATCATATTAAGTTACTGATCAGTTAGCGTTTGAATACCTATGTATCTATTTCGGTTTTGCAACAAGATACCTTGGAATTGTGATTTCCACCCGTTTGATCTTTCGCAACAAGATACCTTTGAATCATGATATAATAGTGTACTAGACCCAAATGTGATTAACATCATATTAAGTTATTGACTGGTTAGCATTTGAATACTTATGTATGTACATATATATTATTCATAGCTGAACTAATGAACACCATTTTATTGTTAAAACGTTTTATTCATTTTAATTCTGTATTGTAGAAAAAAGATTAGTACATGCTTATTTTGGTAGTCCAACATTATACCTAGCCACTTATGGCTAATTTATAAATAGCTAGATCAAAGAAGTTTAACCTTTAACGCATCTGCATCTTCTGCCAACAGTACAGTCGACCTTTCCCCCTTGACATACAAAATTAATTCCGGCGCAGTCAGTAGCATTGGAGCACACTTTAGGATAATCTGGTCCGCCGCACTCACAGACCCCGACATACGTATTACACGATCTATAGTTACCCCAAGGACATGGAAAATCTTTGCAGGTAGGGTCATTAATGTCATCTCCACAATATCTCACTTGTTCTTCCGATAATATTAACGGTGCACCTGCAAATAGAAACTGCCATTATTGCTAATACGCTCCTCAATATAAATCGAAAAAGAAATGTTATGGAGACTCTCTATAGATCTTGCCACTTTATACTTTTAGCATAATATTTTACAATATTGGCACGAGAATTGATATTAAAATGTGAGATGTCAGATAGCTTATGAAGAGTTCCACTTTGAGCGATGGTGATGGCTGGCCATAGGTGCTGCCTTCAAGCCGTTGCTTTACAAGGCTTGCGTTCCCAATGAAGACCAAAGAATAGGGAAGATGGTGATCTTGCGATCAGGGGTGGGTCGACAATAGAGAAAGATGGGGAAGAGACGAGGACGAGAGAGAGATGCCTCGGGAATTTTAGAAAGGGGTGGGTCAGTAGAGAAAGATGGGGAAGATAAGGGAAGAGAGAGAGGTGCTGGGAAATTTTAGAAATGGATGGGTCGGCACGGCAACAAAGAGATGGGGAGAGAGAGGACAAGAAATGAATTTTCTTTTATTTTTTTGGGGTTTGTTTTACGTTGGTGGTAAGGAGCAATGAAAGAATAAAAGTTACTAGAAAATAAGAAAAATAGTTATTCTCTCTACTGAAAAAAGAAAGAATATAAATTTTACTAAAAATAATTAGATATAAAATAAATTAGTTACAATAGGGGTATTTTAGTAATCACATTAATTTTCATTTCGATTCATATGAATTAGTAAACAGTTTATATAAATCAATATCATTCATACTTTGATTCCAGCCAATTTTAGTAAACAACTTTAACAGGAATTTGATTCTGATTCCATCTCATTCCAATTCCTCCTCAATCCAATTCCTTATCAATTCAATTCCTCTCAATCTGATTACGTATTAGTAAACAAGCCCTGAGAGTTATGTATAATGGGGATGCTTGTTACACACCACTAGAGGGAAGAGAAATTAGACAGTAGTGTGGGAAGAGAAAACTCACAAGATACGATGACCAGGAAGACGAAGATCATATATGCCTTTGATGTAACGTTCTTCATTTTCTTTCTCTTTTTCTTTGGAACTTGGAACGATATGATGAGAAATTTCAATGTTTTACATTACAGAATTGGTGACCTTATATATACTAGGTTTAACGGTTGGGTAAATCTAATACTTTAGTTCTCTGAAAGTTAATATGAAATTCTTTTGCATGTTAGATTCAACATTTCCTTGATTAGGATTATCATCATGGAAATTAAGGATTTTCATTTTCCAAATTTTGAAACTTGTGTATATATTAAGATTAATTTCCTTATCGGAAAATTTCACGTTCGAAATTACTTGCATCACTTGATACTTTTAGATCTCATTACCATGTATAATTCTCACTCTAGTGTCAAAATCAACCATTGCCTACACTGGACCCGTCTTTTTTATTTTTTTATTTTTTTTATTTATTTATTTTTTAGTACATTGATATTTTTACTTTAAAAAAACATCTTAATTTGGTATCAAATTCGTCATTCCCGAGATTCAAATCTAAGACTTTTAATTTTTAAGCAAAGAGGAATACCACCAGACCGTAATACTGAGTGGTTGGACTTGTCTTTTTATTAGAACCAAATATATACACTACAACGATCCAACCATTTATATTTTAGAATTTCTCTCAAAGATCGTGTCTACTAAAAATCACCTAAATCTGAAACCATACGACCGTTGAATTAAATGATAGTCATTTTAGTGTTTCTTTGAAGAACCATATTTGTCAATTTTCTTGACTATAAATGAATGTCTTAATGGTCACGTATTTATCTAATTTTTGCAAGGATGATTTACGAATGATGAATTGAAATATAGTGACATACCCCGATCGAAATTAGGGCGTGCTGACTGTCACGTGAGGATAACGTAACCATGTACACAGTGCGGAAGCTAAGAATAATAATAAAAGTACGAACAAATAAAAATCAAACTACATACAGAGTAGTTTACATACATGTGCAAGCGTAAGTGTGAAAAACAATATTTAGAGTACAGAAAACCTAGTGCAGTTCAGAGGAACAAATACTAACTAAACACACCCAGAGGGGGTCCTACACTGGTGATAATCTGTTAGATATGCCGTGAATTCCTCGTGATTCACCAAAAGGGCAATCCAAACTAGAACCTGGAGGGGTGCAAAACAGAAAGTGTGAGTGGGCAAAAACAAAGCTTTTCAAAATCATTACATTATCAAAAGTTATAACTCCTTACCGTAAAACCTGTATAGTTTCCCAGAAAATAGAATATACACATATATAGAAAACATGCTCAGAAATATGCCATGTCGAATGCCACCACATAAAATGTAAGTAAACCAGGTAATGCCAATCAATGCAAGTAACTTGTCAGCCGGAGTCACCTAACGTAACCTGTACGGTTGAATCTAGAGCTCAAATCCCCAACTCACTAACTATACCTACACACGAGTTAGAACCACCTAAAATGGTTTGTATGACAGGACTGGGTGTAAATAAATACGCTCAAGTGCTATGATCACGTGAAGACTGGACGAATAATCGCGGATCACCTACGAGTCGGAACCACCTAAAGTGGTCTGTACGACAGGACTGTGCACCTAACTTGGATCTAAGATGAACATGTGGTGCGAGAGATGAACATCACGTAATTTGTCACATCACATAACTACTAATTACGATCATACCATAACTTACTTGACACTTACCTGTGTGTCCGCAGCACCAAACATACATATATGCAACTACTAATGCATAAATAAATAGGCAAACGCAATGCATGGCTTTTAAAACATATAAACATTCCATATCATTTTCTGGGAAAATCACAAGTATATAGGTATATACGGAAAACCAAAAACCCACTCACTGGTATGTGGAAGGGTTGTAACCCCCTTACCTCGAGTGACAACGCTTGTCCTCGGGATAGGTCTCACCTATATGTGAAACAACTATAAAAACGTCAATTTAAAGCACATAACCAAAACTAGGTAATAACTTCTCATACATGCTTAAATGGGGTCGTGATCTACTCAACCTCATGAACATCCCTATATTTTTAAAATAATTTTTCGACGTCTCACGCGCCCCCACGCGCCGCCTAAGCGTAGGCACGTGCCTGACACACTGACGGAATCCCTAACAGAGTTAGGGAATATTCCGTCCAACAGTAAGCATATTCCGTTAAAACTAACCTGACGCCGTTAAGAATATTTTGTTAACTTAACGGAATATTCCCCTGTCTTCTCCGGTGAGTCTTGCTGGAGTCGCTGCCGTCTGCCATCCGTCGCCGTCAACATCACCGTCTGTGTTGCCGAAAACTGGGAAAAATTTCAAAACTTCAAAACTTCTTCATTTCTCAACCAAATTCCACGAAATTGGTACCAAAATGAAGCTTACAACAAGTAGAACAAAACCTTACCACTTTGGAGCCCTAAAACTAACGGAATCTCGCCGGAAAAACCCACGATATTCCGGCCAAACCTGCAACTCACTGAAAATGAGTTTCCCGACGTCCAAAACACTTCAACTTTCCTCCCCAAGCTTTGTGAAGACCTTCTAAAGCTCCCTGTGACCTTAAAAACTCCTAAAAACTTCACGATCACGAGTGCATGAACAGTGCACAGAATCGGGATTCCCTGGTTCTCGGGTTTTCAAGGGTTTCACGTCCAACAAATGGTATGGATGACTTCCTGAGCTTGCTAAGAGTCCAAAACCCACCTTCAAACCTTCGATCCGTGCTTAGATGGTGTTCTTCGAAATGGTCCGTACGAAGAAGAAGAAGAAGAAGGAAAGAGAGAGAGAGAGAGAGTGTTTGTGACAGAAAGAGAGAGACACAGGAGTGGTATGGGTGTGTGTGTGTGTCCTGTAGAGTCAACACCAAAAACAACAAAACAACAAAACAACACCCCACAACACCAAATACGTCCAAGGGCATTTTAGTCATTTCGCACCTACGGTACAATTAATTCGGGATGGACTGTCACATATAGACGAAATCTTTGAAAAAGAAAATTACGAGTGGACCCTATTAGTAATCTCGAGCTGGAAATCACATAGATCACTCGGTTCTTTAAGATTTCCCTTAGTGCTCAATAGTGTTCTTTTATGAAACATTCAGGGTACGGGGTAATTGCATCAGAAAAGAAAATAAAACGTAGTCTGGGAGAGTATGAAACCATGTTGGATCTGAAAATTTAAATCTAGTCTGTTAGAGAACATGAAATAGTGTTGGATTTGGACCCTAAAAGCTAACTTCGTAATATTTGATATTATATAACAACTTCATTTTATTAAAATGAATTGTTATTAGAACTCTAAAAATCTCATTTGACACTTCAAACTTTCTATAATTAGAAAGAAAAATACACTTGTAAGGTGTGTAAAATAAGATTTTTGGAGTGCTAATAACACTTCCCTTATTAAATTACTAAAAGGGAAAATCTTATCATTCATGAATCTGACTTTATGTTATATACCTTGTGATTTATAAATGAGTCCACTAGCCTATGTATAGAAACAACTAGACAGTAATGTTAGCGCATTGCTGCGGGATTACAAATTACACGAACAATTATGTAACTTCATTATCTTCAAACATTTCCTCCAATTACTACACAGTTTTATTAAATAGGGAATAAGATGACTTTCTTGTCACAAAATTAGTATTCTCAATATATCAAAGCAAGTGATAATTATTAAAATGAACATGTTAACATATATGATAAAATTTAATAACCTAAATATCAACAATCAAAAACATAATTGCAAATATAAAGTTAGGCCATTTAATGGTTACAAGCCATGTAAACCACCTAGACATTAAGAAACAAAAAATAAATGAAAATTAGAAGGATTGAGTTCCTTGTAATGAGATACTCTTTATCTAAGATGAATGAAATTGAAGCTCCCGACAACAAATTGATAGCTGGGAATAAAGGAAAAAACATGCATGAATAAAATTCTAATTTTCAACCACCCTTAATTTATAATTAAGCTAAGCAAATACACAGTAAACACAACACAATCACAACAATAAGAACTTTCAATAGCATTATATTTATCAATTACTCTATACATGAATTTCTAAAAATTATGCAGTTTTATAGGTCACTAAACCCAAATGACAAATTATGTAGTCAATCTCACTACTCTTCTTTTTATTTATTTCCTCCAATTGCATCAGAACATACTTTGAAGTCCATTCAATCAAGAAATTCAAACATATCATAAAGATGAATTCAGTCCATAATTAGCATCAACAACATGATATTAAGATACATCAGACCCCTAATAATTCATTAAATACACAGATTAAGCATGGACAGTCAAATCTCACATACTAACCAAATGACATTAAGGAATGATCCACAATGAAGTAGCCAAAATGAAAACAATTATGAGATATTTAGGTGATACAAAAACAAAAAATATGGACTATTGAGATTAAAATCTTACACACAATTAAGCGAGTGAAAAATGAGCTGATTGTAAATTCAAACCCAACAAGGAATCAAATATTGAAATTAGTGACAATCTACAGACCCAAAATCACCTGGCTCTTGCAAAACATAAGATACTTATTGGACATCGAAAGTTAAACAACAATACAATTTCTTTGAGATTTTTAAGTCGAAGTATCTCATTAAAAGCCTTCTGGAAGCACTGCAAGACCTTTTGGAAAGTCAACATCATTATAGGTATGAAATATAACCATTAGAATAAGAGATTAAATGCGTTGTAAGCATTGAGATACGTAAAAATTATTTACGTATAATATATAGTAGTTGTTTACAACTCTATTACACATAAAGATTTGTTCGAAATAGAGCAATGCACTCTAAAAATTGTAGCACTTTGACTGCTGAGCAAATAGCCAACCAATCAAATTGTAAGTTTTTACATGCAATGAAATTTCGCATAACCAGCAAGGATAACAAATAAATTATCATTTTTCATTTCAATTAAAAAAAAAACCATATCTATTAAAAACCTAGAACAACTTCAACTACAAATAAAATAACCCATATGCCAAACAATCAATTGTTTTAACGAAAAAAAAAATCTAAAACTTAAATAGTGAAACGATATACACAAAACCATGAAACATTACCCAAAAGGAAAAAACTAACATAAATCATTTCTTACATCTCGAGTAGTCATCCCACTTGTTGCCAGTTCCATCATAGCCTAACATTGAACAAAAATTTAAACTTTTCACAATCTGGGATCTTAAATTAACTCTTATTATCCAAAACTTTCTAGGCAACCAAACAGTGGAAATAACTAAAGTAGAGAAACCTAGAAAGGGTAAAAGGTAGAGAGAGAAGAATGTACCATTTCGAGGAGTTGAATCCCCATGGGAGTCTTTTGGTAGAAGCCGGGACCCCTCAGTGCATTCGTGATAAAATAATCAAAGCTGACAGCAATGGTTGCTTCGTCTTTGGTTCTATAGACCAGCTATATTCGACATTAACGTACGAATTATTCATTGTAGCTTAAAGTGCAAGTACTATGGAAGAAAAATGAGAAAAAAACATCAAATTCCAACAGAAAGAGAAATTCTGCTAAACGAAAAGCTTGTTAAAGACATATTAGTGGTAAAAAGTTTATTCAAGAACCATACCGCACTGGTGTGGATTCACCAACATAAATATCTTGAAATCCTAGTTCAAGAAATTCATCAACCGCGTTGTTATGAGTGTTAGGAATCTTTTCGTTGTACATAAGGCTACATGGAAAAATAAATCAACCTTAAAACCACATATAACGTAAATGAATGAATGATTCAAATGTAGTTTGTTAATCTTTTTTCACAAACCATTACTACTTCTGTTGTCTATTCATAATCTGGAAGAAGAAAAAAAAAATCAAACAAATATTAGTACAAATAATTAGGGTCAGAACAACATACCTCATTTGGGCTACTTGTCTCATCAAAGTCAACGAATTCTGAATAACAACACCAATTGGAATTGGCCGGAAAAAACTCAGATCTTTGTAACGCCAATTAAGAAAAAATTTCAATAAATAAGTATCTAATTCATAACAAAATTTAATTACTTTGAAACACACATGAGAAGTTAACACCAACCCAAATACTAAATTCCTAAAAACACAGCACTCACCCAAACAACAGTAAAAATTAAACCCTCACTTTTTTAATTCAAAAAAAGGAAAGAGGGTAATGATTTTTCTTCTCAAACCTCCCTAACCCAATGAAGGGCGTTCGTATCAAGAAGCAAGGTTATTATCCCAATAGTTTTGTCTGCAATAAGAGGAGTAACTAACTTAAAACGAAGAATCATTGCTACTTGCTAGTCTTCCTACACGATCTAAGAATATAATTAATCAAATAGATATGGGATCACATTGACCATAAACTATTACATGCAACTCAAAAAATAAAATGAAGATAGAGAAATTCATCGAAAAACTCGAAAACACTTGCTAGAAAAACTCACTGATATGCATTTAGATATCTTTTATTAATTGCACAGTTAAAGCGTCATAGATACGATATTCCTTTAGCCATCAGAACCTGGAACACATAACTAATGAGTGTTATAAAAACTTACCACGAAATTGTCAAAAGAGAATATACGGCTGTAAGCTTCATTCAGTTTCATGGCATATTGTATCAGTTTATGAAAACCTCCTTGCAGTCTGTTGTTCAAAAAATCAAACTCAGAGTAAAAATCAACACTAGTAATTCATAACAGCATAAAGTATAACCATTAAATTAAATTCAATATAACACATAAACAATTTCACTACTATAATTAAAATTCCATAAATTCCTTACCACATAAACCTTGAGAGGTCCAATAGGTCTAGAAGTCTCAAAACCTTCTCCATATTCAGCTCCAACCGCTTGAAAACATCGAAAAACAGAGGGAAAAAAAAACATAAATTCATCAAAATTCCCTACCCAAAAATAAGCTAAAAATGGAAAATATTCAAACCCCAAAAGCTCTGGTTTCCTAAATGCCACATGGATGTACATTAGAAAACATTGGAGTAGCCTAATACTTAATTCGGTATAAAAGTGAAAGATTTAAGACATTTTAGTATAATGTAAGCGGTAGACATGTCAAAATTAGATTTGATCTGATAATTATCAAGGAATATCATCTATAAATGACAAAACCAAATGATAGTCGTAGCAATGATTTCACCTTTGTTTATTTTTCTTTTACAATAGGTCCTTTATGTGTGTTAATTTCTTATAAACGGTTATTTGTTTGAGTCTAAAATCTTCAGTCAAACATTTCAACCATCAAAACCAAATCTTTAATCCATTCAAACTATTTATGGAAGTTTATTATCAAACATAGGAAAGAACGAATAAAACAAATCATATTCATACATGGATACACCAATACACAGAGACATTACATAGACCATTTCATACCAAAAATTGAGGTGCTCAGAGACTCAACACAAACACTATTCATAGATCCATGACTAAGAATTTCTCAGATCCCTGTTGAAATTAATTAAATAAAAAAAATCACGGAACCAAATTTATACATCTGATATTCTGAGCTCCGTGTCCCTTGATTCCTTTGCCTGCTTGGTTCATCTTCTAATCCATCATTTGGCCTTCACAGACTGCTCTGAGTGCAACCTGCAGATAGAAACAATGCCCGTTATACCTTTGTTCAGATGGATCTTAGAGAGAGGAGAGAGATTAGGGTTTAAGGGCAAAATGAAAACGATTTTTTTTTATGCAAGTGTAACATGCCAATTTGTAAATATAACGACCCGTATTTTCCAATATTCAAAATCAACGATTGAACCTAAACTCAAGTATCCCCATTCATGCCAAAAACAATAAATGAAAGCGTACAAAATATTAAACCATGACAAAGATTTAAAATTTATTCCTAACCCAACAAGTTTTGAAATTTTTACAAACTGGGTTCAATTTACAGCACAAAAAATTCAACAATACAGAAAAATCCATACCCTAAACGCCAAGAAAACCTTCACTATATGAGAGGTCAAGTCAACCTACAACACAATAAATTAATCGCATCAAATCTAAGTAGATATAATAAAATCAAATTAGAGTATTGATGAAGAAGAAATGAAAAGAAGAGGGTTACTCTGCTATGCGTTCAGGATCTTCCTAGAATCAAAATTCCAACAGACTAAAACAAAATTTGCATCGAAAACCCATTCGGAATCCAAATTTACATCCTTGAATTAGTTGGAGCAATTCAATTGATAAACACCCAGAAGACATTAAACCAAAAATGAAATATACAAACACAGAAAAATAACAACGATCTAAAAAAAATTCAATTAAAAGAAAAGATTTGAAATATGAGAGACATACATAACTTGTGAGTAGGCAGCAGTGGCTGATGTATAGAGGTTGGTTGTGTTGATTCTTTCTGGGAGAAAACGGGAAGAAGGATATGCGATAGAGTATTTATCAAATATAGGCGAAGGGAATTATTATTGGCATTCCAAAAATCTCATTCTACATTCCAAACTTTCTATATTTGGAAAGAAAAAAACACTTGTGAGGATTGTAGAATGAGATTTTTGGAGTGACAATAGCAATTCCCTAGCCAAAAAAATTTCAAAAATGTCACTTTTTATAAAAAGTTTCAAATATATCCAAAATTTCACTTAAATAGATACAAATACCCTTAAATTTAACAATTAAATAAATTAAAGGCTTTTTAGCTACTATCGCCTCAAGCTCCGGTCCAACTTCACCTTCGCTTCGACACTCCACCACCACAATCCTATCCCTTTTGACCCCCTCATCACTGACGCTGAGTGGCACTGCGGTTACTGCAAGTGGGAGCAGCATAATTTTAATCATGCCTTCAACACCTTTTTTCTTACTAATATCATTTTAGTTTTAAATATAAAAATAATTTTCAAAGTTAATCCACATGTCGTTATATGATTGTATCTGTGAGACCCACATGGCGTCACATCATTACACTAACAGAGCAATTGATAGATTTTTTTTTCCAAAAAACTAAAATGATCATGATGGACAAATTCAAAGAAAGATTAAAATGATTAGAATAAACAAATTCAAGAATACTACTATTGATTATGATTAATTGTTAAGGACCAGATTAAAGAGTTATGTCAATATCACGAATTATGTTGGCTAAAAAACCTCTAATTTATATGATTGTTAAATTTCAGGGTATTTGACAGAGACAGAGAACTCAAGATCGGAGAGCAAAAAATGTGAGCTCTAAGAGCAAGAAAAGCTTTTGCGAGAAGCAATTTGGATTTTCCCAAGAATTCATCAAAATCAAACGACAAAATTTTAATCACAGCAAACATGTAGAACACAACAGATCAAACATTCATGCAAAGAAAATTCGATCAGATTGACAAAAAAAAAAAGTGAGAGACAGAGAGAGACAAACCTTATTGCGGAATGTCAGCTGTTCAGAGCCTGAGAAAGGCTTGAGAAATCTATGGAAGCAAAAATGAAAGCCTACCTTTCCATCTTTCCTCCCTACTGCAATGAGCAACACATGTATCAGAGGAATAAAATTCAACCAAAAAGCACACCTATGATAGACGCGTGGCTAACAAAGAAAGAAGCGGAAGCTAAAAGAAAGTTCGAGAAAGAGGAACGAAAGCAAGGGGTTAAACGACGAATGACACTTGGTGAAGATTGGCAAAATCATAATTTTGTTGTACCAAGCCAACAACAAAATGTGGAAATGAGAAGAAACAAAGGGTATTTTTGCCATTTTACTGTTCACGAACAGTGAAAAAAAGTGTCGGGGGACTACAGCTAAAACAGATTGGATTTGGACAAAATTTAGCTTTATGGGTACGAACTGGGTTGAGAGTAGAGTTTGTATGTCTTTTGATTGGTTAGTTGAGCACAATTTGGCTCAACCCTTCTTGCTTTGCCTTTAACTAATATCTTTTAGAAGGCAGTGAGTCATCATTTATTTACTCCTTCATGCCATTAAAAACTGCTTTTTGGCTAGTAGTGACTGTTTTCTATCACCCATACTTCAATCATATGCATGTGGCCTATGCCTTGGCTGAAATGGCTTCCCATTTGCTTCAGGCCTATCGTCTGGGCTTGGGTAAGTCTCTATTTTCTTTGGCGTCCTTGGGTCTCATTATCATAAAGCCCAATCTTAAATGTTAACCCAAACAGTGCCCCCTTTAATCATTGTTAAGTCTACTAATCAAGACATTAATAATGATTAAATATTAACTGCATGCTTTAACTCGGGACTTACACCATTTACTTAGCCTTTTTTGAATAAACCTTTGCACTAACCCACAATTTCCAAAGTTAACTAACTGCCCGTTAAATAACTTCCATTTAAATTCCCTCTGCTATCACTTCCAGCAAACCCATCTCTTTTAATTTCCAGAATTCACGACCCTCTTGCATTCTTAGTCTTTTCGCACGCTCTGCCTTCAATCCTTCACTTTTTCTTTCTAAAATTCAATCATGGCACCCAAACTTTGCCCTACATGTGAGTTTGGAGAGGGAATCGTCAATTTAGGCTGTCGACTCAACGGCCTTCATCGCCCTCGGGCTGGCCTGAACTTGTTTATTTTCTTCAAAGAGGGAAGAATGCATTCTTTGGGGCCTGCCTGCGCTGCCCGAAGAAAATGACTAGAGCTTAAACTTCTCAGGCTTTCAGACCTTCTTCAGCCCACCCAGTTGAAGCAAGTAAAAAGAAACAAAAGGCTCCAAGTAACTTAGTCTTAGTCTTCTTTTACTTTTTCTTAATCTCGATTTTTCTGAATTCCAAGCTAACTTCCCCCTTTCATTAGTAATCAGGGCTTCCAACTACCAAGAAGCCTGCCCCCACTCCTAAACAGGGGTAGTCGAGCTCAGATGTGCAACAAGAAGACAAGGAAGTCCTTGCCAACATCCTTGAGAAGGTAAAGGTATAATTTCCAAACTTGAAGTACCAAGTTGATTTTGAACTTCCTCTTCCTTAACACATTTTGCTAATTCTTTGTTGTTTTCTTGAAATAGGATACCAAAGTATAGGGGACCTACTAGCCCGAGCCTTCTTCTCCTCCAGTTCGATCAATGCATCATTCCCTTCCTCGGGCCAAGCCCTCAGAGGTATACTTCTCTTTCAATCCTAGTTTAGTTGTGCTTTCTAAATTTCCCAAGCTAATTATTTACTTATGTTGTTGTCTAAGCAGAGGAAAGTACTTCAGTTCCCCAAGTCGAGCAGATACCAGCTCATACCTCTTATATTCCCCTTCCAGCTATGATGGTATTGCAGTTCAATCCAGCATATCCCCAGTTGTTGGATTGAGCTTAAAGGGGAATATAAGAGGTATGAGCTGGTATCTACCCGACTTGGGGAACTGAAGTACTTTCCTCTGCCTAAACAACAACAGAAGTAAATAATTAGCTTGGGAAATTTAGAAAGCACAACTAAACCAGGATTGAAAGAGAAATATACCATTTTTCAGTTCAATCCAACAATTGGGGAGATGCTGCACTACGTGGAGGATGACAGTACTTCAGTAAGCCATTTCCCCTTTTTTTCTTATGTCCTTCTTTAACCTCAAATAACTTTTAAGTCTCAAAGGTAGCTAGCCCGAATGCTCCTCAAGCTCATTCTCAGGCTAGCCCGTCTGCTACTTCCAAAGCAGCTGCAGCAACAAAAGCTTCTCCCAAAGCTTAAGGGTCTTTTCAGGTATATAATTTTTTCACTTCTGCTTTCTTTTCTTCTCAAGTATAAATCAACCTACTGACTTGCCTTTTCCTTTGTTTAAAAAGTTTATGGCAAGGGCTTAGGTGAATACCTTGGCCTGTAGTGAGCAAGGTTATCTTTCCTCAGCCTCCCAATGCTTTTAGGGTCACAGGGATCCCCATCTTGGGCCTAGGAAAGTAGCCACAACTGAGGCTCCTCCCACCATGTTATCTGAGGCTGCTTCCACCACTACTACTTCTGGAGGTGCTAAAATGATACCTCATCCCTTGGCATCCATCCCATCCACAACCTCCTTGCCTGAACTAGTCAGAGAGTTCGGGCAAATCAGCACAAAGCTGAAGTTTCCAAGGCGCCATTCTGAGCTTCAACATCTTCAGGATTTGAATTGAGTCTTCAAGAAATGGATGCAGAGGGACTTCACTACTTCTTTCAGCCTCAAGGCTCTTCAAGAAGCTGAGAAAGCACTCGTTAGGTTATACACGGCTCAGTAGATGTCAAGCATTCTAGAACTTTAACTTCTTTGTAGCAGTTGGTGGAGGAGGGCTCAGGCATGGAAGACAAGATCATGGTGGTGACTTCTGAAAATCAGAAGTTAGAGGAGTAGCTATATGTGTTGAAGATCGAGCAAATGACTTTCTCGAGCAGCTATACTAGAAGATCGAAGAAGTGAATAGGGTCAATTTAGAAGTGAAGGATCCTGAAGCCCAACTAGCCAACAACAATATTGCTTTAGAGGAGCTTGGCAGAATTTTCACCATCATGCAAACCTATCAGTTTAGGATAACTGCATTAGCTAAAGATGAAAAACTGTTAGGCTAGGGCCTTTGTAACCTCTTTCCTTATGAAATGAAATGAAAAGTCATTTCGTTTTTCATTTTCTTACTCGTGTACTTATACTTCAAGGCTTAACTGTGTTAAATGCATACAAGGGTTTCATCATTCCTCCCAGTGTTTAGACTTCATCAATATAATAATCTCTCACGTCCCATGGAATTGGGTGATATTCTTTTAAAAACTTAGCATTAACTAGTTGCCTTTGCAATTTCCTTCTATATCTGCCAAGTAATATCCTCATATGTCTAACACTTTGTTGATGATAAAAGGGTCTTCCTAAATGGGACTTCGTTTCCCAAAACCTCTAACTTAACCTCCCAAGGGTAGAACTGTCACGCCCCAATCCCGGCATACGTCCAGAATTGACACGTGGCGTCAACAAAAATCCGTATCTATCATATCCCACCTCCGGGATATGGCCAAGCACAACCCAATAATCGAACCACATAGTTATTTTCGTATGCTTTATGGCTGCATCTAACCTTCCCGTTAGACTGCCTACGTACCCTAAACAGGGATCAAGCCATTCGTAGTTCGTCATGCACAATAATTGACATGTAACACAGTCCAATTAAGTCGAAAGGTATAATGTTTTTCAATCAATAGAACTCGACAAGCATGAAATTACTTGATTCAGGGTTACATAACAACCCATCTGAAAATCATGATTTCCCCTCCATCAATATATAGGCAATTATGTCACAACATGATACCGCAATTCACAACACATATCATTTCAAAGAACAACGATGTACAATACCATTCTCGAGCCAAATTTATCAACAAGTCTAATCATCACAATAACAATGATATCCAACATAACAATCCCACATGACGATTAACATTTCCACTTCATCCATCACATAACTCATCACGTTTCCCACATAAATTCGCGTTTCATAGCGTGTAACATATTTAAGAATTAACAAAATATATATTATTCTTTAGAAATATTAATCAACTAAAATACTCATGATAACTCCACTCATATCCAATGTCATTCCATAATCACATCAATCAATAACACATACCATAAGTCGAACGCAAGGCTAGAGCAACACAATTCAGTTGAAGACTACATCTTTGGAAAAGGGGATTTTGGACCACCCAACAGACCAAGGCTCCAAAGGGGATTCCGGACCATCGCTCAACGGAATCCAAATAGAACTCAGTTCCAATCCACCCCACCGAATTGAACGGAAGTCCAAGAAACATAACAACGGCTCGAAGGAACAAGACATGATTCAAGTTACCCAATTCACAAAACTCAACGAAACGAAGCAATATTGAGCAAAAACCACATCACAATGGGTCATCGGTCATTTACTAGACCTCACATCTCCCAAGCAATTCAATATGCGTTTCAATCACATGTCACAACCATTTCCCATACACAAGTCAAATCACATTTTACTTCATCATGCTAATCACTATACTTCCAACATTATATTTCAATATATAGCTTATAACATATCACGGAATCACGAAGTACAATATTAACATTTAATTACGTTAATCAATCAGTGAGATGACCTATCATTTCAAGAATTTAATTAAAGAACTCTACATAATTCCCAACTTGGGTTAAGAATAATAACATGGTAATTCTAATTTATTTTCACAATATCTATTGTGGGTAATTCCCATCTACCCGAATTTAGGATTCTAAATCACCTTACGGAATGAACAAGAGCAAGGGTTCCGGACCACTCAACGGAATCCAACAACATTGGGTTCCGGACCACTCAACGGAACCAAAATATCAAGCGGTTTCTCATAATCCACCCAAACCTGTCATATGTAAAGTCAATACCCATATTATGGAATTGGTGCACTGGTAATTCAGGCACTCAGATAAGCTGAGAGACTCGGGTGAGGGACAATAAAATAAGCATGTGATACAATAATAAAACCAGCCATCAATCATAATTTATAAACCTTGAATATAAATCTTTCATAGGAAATCAATACCAAACTTTTGAAAACTCCGAGGGAGGCACCCAGACATCCAAAAGTTCATTTCAAACGACCATAACATCTCACACCCATATTCACATACACACAATGAAAGTAGAATTAGGCGACACTGTTCATCCAAAACTTAGACTTTGCAACCATCTCAAACTAAACTCCATGAACTAAGGTGGATGCAATCCCGGACCATCACTCAACGGGATCGCGGAGTAAGAGGGATTCCGGACCATCACTCAACGGAACCCAAACCAAGATACGATTCCGGACCGTCACTCAACGGAATCGCGGAGTGGAATAGGAAGGATTCCGGACCATCACTCAACGGAATCCAAACCAGGATACGATTTCGGACCATCACTCAACGAAATCGCGGAGTAGAATGTGTAACACCAATCGATAAAACAAGACATGGATCAAGTTACTCAAGGTACAAAGACTCAATGAAACGAGAATGAATAATGACACGAGGGTTGAAACATGTTTCGAATCAACGAACCCCATAACAATGGATTAATGGTCCACTACTAGCTCTCGCATTTCATCACATCAATCCAATCATACAATACAAACCATATTTCCAATCCACAAGTCAAATCATACTTACTGAAAATAGATCATTGGCCAGAAATAAAATAACACTTCAATAGAATTCACATTTAATTAACATGGGTCTATGGCGTTTGTATATATAATTCGCATTTCAATATGCAATTCGAATCACTTTCCCACAAATATTACCCATCCATAATCAACCCACATTTAATAAAAATAGATCGATGGCCAATTATAAAAGAAATCACATTTTAGTAGCTTAGTTTGGTTAGTAATGTGTGCTACTTGTATTTATACTCTAGATTGTACTTTTGTGTTCCGATTAGGCTCTTCAAAGGAACAAAATTAATATTATCTAAAGAAAGTACACTAATTAAGGAATCTACCACTCAAATAATATCACTCAAGTAGTAGTAAAGAAGATTAGAAGGGAATCTGGAAAAGAAAATAGGTGTGACAAAAAAAGTACTCTACTTCTCCACAAAATCTGCAGAAAACAGCACTATTAGACCAAGTTTAGGCTCCCTTTGGGACATTCCAAACTAAACCAAATCATGTGATCTTATAAAGGTTTTGAAGCTTGTGTTCTGTACTTTAAAAGCATACAAAGTTTGTAGAAAACGGAGCTCTAAATTGGAAGTTATGCCAAAAGGAAAAACGGAGTCTTGATATTGGAAACCCAATTTTCTGCTGCTGTTTGGCAGCCCGCGACCCAAACTTAAAGAAGGTTTTGCTCAACCAAAACTCAACGAAATTGAGTGAAAACAATTGGGTTACGATCATGAGCATATGTACTTTCAACACACTAAAAATTTTCTCCAAAGGAGCACATAAAGGCCTAGAAATTAAGAGCCAAAGAAGGCTACTTGAAACTTGAGTTTTCTTTGCAAAGAAATCAATTTTCTGCAACTTACGTAACAACCCACTTCCAATTCATATAACACATCCCAAAATACTTCCCGGTAGTCCAGAAGTCATGTATACAACATCCAAGACTAACATGACTCAAAATTAACAAGAAATTGACCTTTGAACCAAACCCTTGATCAAGAAATTTGATCTACACACCCAACAATTGAATCTTTGGAAACCAAGCTAGACATAGGTTCACATGGTTACTAGAAGGTATTTAAAACCTAGACAACACTCGTGAACGATCCCACGCACCGCCACACGCGGTGGAAGTCAAGATGGAGGGTTTACAAACCCCGAATTTCAACATTAACTAGAGGAGCTCAAATTTACGTAGTAGCTAGAGCTCAACAAGGGAAACACATTTCACAACTAGACCGACGATAAATTCTAATCGGAAACCGTCCAATTTCACCGGAGAAAACCGGATTTCTAGGTGTTCTAAACACCCAACTCTAAAACGAATACGAAAGCACAAACTAAGCATACCCACTTGAATATTATGAAGAGTAGATGAAGTTTCATACCTCACTCGAAGGAAATCGTTGCCGGAATCGCCGGAAAAATGATAAAACCGCCGGAAAAGTCGTGAACTTTGAGACCTCGAACTGCAAGGATGGGAATGAAAAGGGAAAATCTAACATCACAGAGACGTAGGGCTCGTCAAGAGCTTTCCATGGACACCAAGATCATCCAAAACGGAGTTCGGATGAAAAAGATACAAGCGGGTCAAGTTTTGTGGGTTTATGGGTCAATTTCTCCCTAAAAACGGGTTGGGCAGCTCTTCCCCCCATTTTTCCGAAAAATTCTCCCCCCTTTCTTCCTGGAGGTTTCCCTCCCATTTAAATTATAGCAATTTGGTAATATTACCAAAATGCCACCAACTTTAAACGACTCTAACTTCTTCGTTCGGACTTGGAAATAAGATCTGTTTGCGCCTACGCGCTCATGGAATCGAACTCTACCTAACCAATTCAAGAGTTGACCAAAAAGGTCTAGAAAATTAGAAATGACTAAAGTACCCTTCACTTCGTTTTCTTAAATTTGGAGAAATAAAGAACTAGTTCCAATCAAATCTTCGAAATACGTCAAGAATAAAATAAAATAATAATTTTGGGGACGGGATATCACAAGAACAGCCTTCCACACCAATTATCCTTCCTTGAAGGTTTTCAATTTCACTATTTTGTTGTATGCTCGAGCAACAACCCTCTTTCCTTTTTAGATCTTGTTTAAGGCTTTAATTCACGCCACATCCAAATCTTCAATCCTTTGACACATGTCCTTGATGAATTCTTCATTATGTAGACCAAATTGGTTCTGAAGCCTTACAGAACTTACATTGATTTCCATAAGGGACTATAACATCTTGTCCGAAGGTTGATGCATAAGGGGTGGTCCTAATTCCTTGCCTCTTTGAGATTCTATAAGCCCAAAAAGTATCCTCTAACTTCTCATGCCATCTTTCTGGGCTATCTGTTACCATTTTCTTAATGATGTTCACCAAGATCTTATTGCTAGCTTCTGCTTGACCATGTAATTGGGGATAATAAGGGCTAGACTGGATCATCTTTATCTTGAACTTGTCTGCAAATTCTTCTACTTCTTTTGAAATAAAAGAAGGTCCTTTGTCTGTGACAATTGTCTCGGTTACCCTATATCTGTGTAGGATCTTGGTCTCAATGAATTTATTTACAGCAGCTGAATTGATGGTCTTCATAGCTGAAGCCTCTACCCACTTAGTAAAGTAGTCAGTTTCCACAATTACAAAGGTTTGCCCCTTACTAGAAGCTGGGTAAATTTGCTAGATGAAGTTCATTGCCCACCCTTTTAATGGTCATGGCTTCACTACTAGATTTAAAGGTACTGAGGCTATGTGTTGGAGAGGTCCACGTTTTTGACATTCTTCACAACCTCTGGCATAAGCTTTGGAATCTTTTTCTATATTATGCCAGAAATAGCCATATCTCCTTAATAACCATCTCATCTTGCTTCCAGATTGATGTGCCCCATAAATGCCTTCATGTACCTCAGCCGTCACTCTTATTGATTGTTCCATGCCTAAGCATTTCAACAAAAACCCATCTGGAGTCTTTCTTAACAAAGTTTTGTCCCACATGACAAATTTATTTGCCTGCTGCCTAATCTTCTTACTTGTGGGAGAATAAGAGTCTTTCAAGTACTGAATGATTGGTGTTCTCTAATCTTCTGTCTCAACTTCTTTGGTCATTACATCTAAGGTGAACCTTCTCTCAAAGATAGAAGGGACATGCCTTTTTTGTACCTTTACATTCATCTCAAACCTTGTTTCTTGAACTTATACTCCAGAAGCCAACTGTATCATCTCATTGGCAATTAAATTTGCTTTTCTGGGAACATGATTGACTGATACTTCAATGCCCCAATAGCTTAATAACTAAGTGGCCGCCAAATAATAACTTGTCATTGTGATGTGCTTGCACTTGTAGTCTTTATTCAACTGAATAATAACCAACTCATAATCACATATATCTCAACCTTAGTTGCCCCCAACTCTATCAAGATCTCTAAGCCAATGATCAATGCCTTGTACTCTGCCCTGTTGTTGGTAGTATCTTGGTAATCCAGAAAGAATAAGTAGCAATGTTGAATTCCCTTGGGATCAATGATGACAATCCCAGCTCTAGCAACATGTTGAGTGCAAGACCCATCAAAATACAACCTCCAAGGAGTGATCCATAGGCTAGTTATTCTTCTTACTTCTTGCTAGATCCATTATTCCTTGCTCGAGTGATCTTTACTAGGTGGAATCTAAAGGCTGGCCACTTCAAGAGTTCTTGGGATATTGACAAGTGTTTCCTAGATTGGTGCTCGGACAAGAAGTTTGCAATTGCTTATTCCTTTATTGCCTTTTGAGGCATATACTGAAAACTGAACTCTAACAGTGCTATGATTCATTTCCCAATTCTTCCAGTTAGCATTGGCTTAAACAACATGTATTTGATCACATCGGTCTTGGTAATGATATGGATATGGCAAGGCAACATGTAGTGCCTCAACTTGTAGGTAGTGAAGTATAAAGCCAAACATAACTTTTCAATTGAGGTATACCTTGTTTCTACCTCAGTAAGAATCCTACTGAGGTAGTATATTGCTTGCTCATTCCCCCTTCATTATTTTAGATGCAGAGATGTAAAGCTTTAATGGTTTCCCTTTCTGAGGAGGCATAAGCACTGGTGGAGAGGCTAGCCAAGCTTTTACTCTGTCAAAAGCATCTTGGTGTTGTGGGCCCTACTTGAACTTATCTTGATTATTTAATCTTAACAAAGGAGTCAACGGCTGGATCTTGCCCGCCAGATTAGCAATGAATCTTCTTAAAAAGTTGATCTTCCCCAATAGCCTTTGTAATTGCACTTTGTTGGTGGGGGAAGGTGATTCCATTATAGCCTGAGCATTGTTTTGTCTATCTCCATACCTCTCTGATAAACAAGGAATACCAAAAAGTTGCCCGATCTAACCCCAAAGCACATTTCTTAGGATTTATTTTTAACTTGTGGGTCCTCATTCTTACTAAGGCTTGTCTGAGGTCTTCCAAGTGCTGCCCTTTAGTTTTTTACTTTACCACGATATCATCAATGTATACCTCCATGCTATGCGCAATTAAATCATGAAAAATGGCATTCATGGCTCTCTAATAAGTAGCATCAACATTTTTCAATCCAAATGGCATGATTACATATTCATATACTCCTACATGTCCAAGACACCTAAATGTTGTCTTATGTATGTCTTTTTTAGCCATTTTTGTTTGATTATATCCAGCATTCCCATCTATAAAAGATAGAACTTTATGTTTTGTAACTGCATCTATGGATAAGTTAACCATTATCTTTAGGCGTGGCTTCATTAATGTTTCTATAGTTGACACAACATCAGATGACTTAGTTACAACTTTTAAGATAGGTACAATGTTGGCCAACCACTCAACATACTTTGCAGGCTTAATAAATCCTGCCTTCACCAACCTTTCAATCTCTTCTTTGACTTTCTCTTCTATTTCTTTTGACATTCTCCTTGGTGCTTACTTCATAGGTTTGTACCCCTATTTGATAGACACTCTATGTTATACTAAACTGGGATCCAATACAAGTATCTCTGTGTAATGACATGCAAAGCAATCTTTGAATTCATGCAAAAGGTCTACTATCTTTGCCTGATCTCTAGTTTCCAACAAACCACTAAGTTGTATTGGCCTTCAATCTTCCTTAGTCTCCAAATTAATGGTTTCTAAGAGATCTTGTGTTTATGATGCTGGTTTATCAGGCTCTGTACATAAAAATTCAACTGTCTTTGGACCCTTGGGCACATCATCTGGCCAGTCTAAGTCATATATACATTCAGCCATATGAATGGCTGGTTTTACTTATTCTCCCAAAAACTCTTTTCCTTCTCTGCCTTTGGTGCTTGAAGTCCCTTCTTCCTACTCTACCATATCCTTAGTTGAGCTCTCTCTAATTTCTTTTCTCTATCCTATACACCAGTAGTCTTTTTATTAAGGACCTGACTGCAATCACTTGGTACTTTCTATTCTACTCTGACATCATTAGTGTTGGTAGGCTAGGACAATGTGAGGTCTGTCTCATTCCTCCTTGGTGAGACAAAATCCATGTTCTAGGAGCTTCTAGGTCGTCACCTTGGTAGGGCGGTGTTCTTATCAGCACCTAAACACTACAACATCCCAACACTAGGATTGTAGAAATTTGCCTTTGCAACATTAGTTGTGGGGAGAAATGGTCGTGATTCGGCCTCCACAATCTCCCAAAATCTTAACTTCTCGGCTCTAGCCTTATGGTATACAACCACTTGTTAATGTAAAATGGATGGCACATACAGACTTTGGTGAATCCAATTTCTCCTAGCAATGCCCCATAGGTAGAGCTGTTATCCACCACAAAGTATGCCACCATGATTTTCTTGGACCCAAAGTTTACCTCCAAAGGCAATATCCCATATGTTCTGGTAATAGCTCCAAAAAGCTGGAAATTGTAAGATCAGTGGGAATGAGATCTTCTTCACTTTTACATAACCTCCTCATTTGCTTGAATGGAAGCACATTGACTGCTGCCTTACCATCTATCAATACCCTCTTGAAGGGTACTCATTCCAGATGAGCTATCACGTATATTGGCTTCAGATGGTTTGCTAGGGCTAGACTTTGGTTGCTGAACACCATTTTGTCAGAATAAACCCTTTCGAGCTCTTTTCACACAAGGTCGGGCAAGTCTACCAAGCATAACTCCTTTCTTTCAACATCCTCAATGTTCACAAATGTTGTCATAGGTTCTGGTGCCAAATAGTCACCTTTAGTTGTTGCTGGTTGATCTAGTTTTGAACAAAACATGGCTAATAAGACATAGGCCATGTTCACATAGAAGTTGCTTAGTCTGGGTACCTCTTCTATTTTTCCTCCAATCTAATACACAAATTGATCAACCATGCCTGTGTATCTTTTGGTAGCATTAATTCATGCAGTTCCTCTTCTTTTCTTATGTCAAAGTCATGCAATTGTCTTGGGATTTCACAAGGAGTATCTACCAATAAAAGGTGAAATGGTTCCAAAATAGATAGGTTCTGGATTCTATCTTGTTGTAGGCATCATCACTGCACTCTCTTGAGCTCTCCTCAGCACTCTATACTTCCCTAGGTGAGGGTTTATAGGTACATGATCTCCTTTACCTTTAGTTTTAATGTTAGCTCTCTTTATTTATTTCTTACTCCTTCATTGGGGTTGTCTTCTTCCTCCTAGTGTGACCCCCTTCAAACTTAATATTTCTAGAAGCTTCTGAAATGGTAGGGATTTTCAATGAGTTCATGTGAGCTTTATGCTATCTTTGAACCTTCCTTATCATAGATGCCCCTATCTCCCTAGTAGACTTCTCACCTCTCCCTACTATATACCATTTAACTGGGGGGAATTGGGTTCTTAGTCTTCTCTCTCCACCCTTGTCCTACACTGCTATAATAACTTGGCTAGGGAGGATTCACATCCACCCATCTTGGCAACTTTGCTTCTTTATCCTCAACTTCTTCAGAGGCTTCATAGTTCCTGAACACCTTGGATAAGCCTTTAGGTTTTAAATCTTCACCCAATCTTTGGAACACATTCCTAGAGGTTTCCTTTTCTGCAGTCTAAACAGCAATTATGCCAGTGTCTTGTTCTTTTATTTCTCTTCTTCTAGCTTTCGGTTAATAATGGCACCCGATGCTGGCACCTCAAGCTTACACTGACACTGACACTTGCTGCATAACACCACTCATTTGCTACAGTCACTTAGGGTCTATCGGGCAACCTTCTAAAAACCTAACAGCTTGCATTCTCTCTCCTCTCTCATCCTAAGTAGCCGTTGCTTTTCCCTTTTCAACCTAGTTAAGGTTGATCATGTTGATGAGGGCCTCTGTGAATGGATCCATGTCAATCATTATATTGGCTTGGGGTTTCTTTAACAACAATTTTCCCTTGACTATGAGATTCTGGATCCAGTCCCTGAACTATACACAATTAGCTATGGAATGATTGAAGATGCAGTGGAGCTTGCAATACTTTTTCCCTCTTAGCAGGCCCGGCCCAAGCCCAGTGCCACAGGGGCAGCTGTCCAAGGCCTAAAACTGAATGGGGCACCCAATAAAAAAAACCCAAATAACTAGGTATAAAAAATATTTTTAATAAAAAAGTGCAGCCTAAATAGGGGTTAGAGGGCAAAAGCCTAGGAAGGATGAAAAAAGGCACAGGTTTTGGGCATTACAAGAAGAGAAAAAAAAAGACATTAGAGGGACCACTCGATCCAGGTTTTGGGCATTACAATCCACAAAAAAAAAAAAAAAAATTAAAAAAACAACCGACATTAGAGGGACCATTCGGTTCCAATTAACCCTAACTCCTGTATGTTTACACCCCTTTCCTAATTCCCCACCCCCTTTTGTTCCCCACTTCCCCCACTTCCTTCCCTGCCGTCCCTGACCCTGACTGCATTTTCCTTCTCTCAATTCCATTGAGAGTGATTTATTGCCTTGACTCTTTTTTCAACTACAACCTGCTGCACGTAGCTAGCCAGCACAGAAGGTCCCTGTCCTTCCTTGGCTCCTCCTCAGCTCAGCGCCACCAAGCCCATTCACCATTGAGCATTGGCTGCTGCAAGTGCAAGAACATTCACTCACCACCAACCCTTTTGAGTTTTGAGGTAAACTAATGTTTAAAATTTGAATTATCAATTCATAATTTAATATTAAATTTTGCAAGTGATATAGAATTATATGATAATTGATGTATAGAATTGTTGTTGTTGATGAATTGAATTCTTGACTAATTGAATTATTTGATTTCATTTCAAACCCAATTTTTAGGTTCAATTTTTATAATATGTTAGACTATGTGTTACTGTTTTTATAATATATAGGGTAAAGTACAAAAAACTACCTCAACTATTGGGGTCACGACAGTTTCATACCTCATCTTTTAAAATTGACAATGTCATATCGCATCTTACGAATTTGTGACAATGTCATATCGCATCTTACGAATTTGTGACAATGTCATACCTCCGTCAATTTTTCTGTTAGTTTTTCTGTTAAGTGCTGACATGGCAAGAGACGAGGACCACTTACTAATCTAGTTGGATTAAAAAATAATTAAACATTAAAAAAATTAAGAATAAAAAAACAAAAAAAAAATTCCTAGGGGTGCGGCATCCCCTTTCCTTCACCCGCACCAATTTCAATTTCAATTTTTTTTTGTTCTTCTCTCTCCTCCTTCTTCATCTTCATCTTCATCTTCATCTTCTTCTTCTCCTGGGCCGAAACTAGATTTGTCACTTTTTTTTTTCTTTTTTCATTGTTCTTTTCTCTCATTATTCTTCTTCTTCTTCTTCTTCTTTTTCTTCTTGGGCCAAAACTGGGTATGAATTTTTTTTCCTTTTTGTTTTTTGTTTTTCTTTTTGTTTCTGGGTTGCAGGTAGAGGGAAAAGGGACGAAGATGAAGATGGGGAGGAAACAGAGAGGGTTCTTCTTCCTCTTGGGCTGAAACTGGGTTTGAATTTTTTTTTTTTTTTTCTTTCTAGGTTGCAGGTAGAGGGAAAGGGAAAGAAGATGAAGATGGGGGAGGAGAGATGAGTGAGCATTGGGTTGGGAGGGGGGGAACGAATTGGATTGGGTTGGGTTTTTTTTTTTTTTTTCCCTCCTTCTTCTTCTTCCGCATGAGGGGGTGTTTTAATTTTTCTTCTCTTCTTCTTCTTCCTTCTTCCTTCTTCTGGGTTGCAGTTTGGGTTTTTTTTTTTTTCTCCTCCTCCTCCTCCTCTTCTTCCTCTTTGCCTCCTTCTTCTTCTTCTTCCGCGGGCGAGCCGGGAGGAGGGGTTGAGTTGATGGGTTTTCTTCTTCCTCTTCCTCCTTCTTCTTCTTCTCCTTCTTCCTCCTTCTCCTCCTTCTTCCTCTTCTTCTTCTTCCTTCTTCTGGGATTTTTTTTTCCTTCTTCCTCCTTCTCGTCCTTCTTCTTCTTCCTCTTCTTCTTCCTTCTTCTGGGATTTTTTTTTTCTGGGTTGCAGTTTCCATTTTTTTTTTCCTCCTCTTCCTTCTCCTTCTTCTTCGGTTCCTCCTCCTTCTCCTGGGGGGAAGAAGGGTGGGTGGGGTTGGGGGGTTGGGTTTTCAATTTTTTTTTTTTTTTTTTTGTTAAAGATTAAGCAAGAAGAAGATGGCAAAGAGAGAGAGCAAGGGGGAAGGGACGACTAAGGTTTTTTTTTTTTTTTTTTTTTAACTTTTATTTATTATTTTAATATTTAAAAAATATTAAAAAATTTTTGATAATATTTTATTAATTTTTTAATAGAAAGTGAGCTCCGAATCAAGCCACGTTAGCATTTAACAAAAAAATTGACGGAGTCTAACATTGTCACAAATTCGTAAGATAAGGTATGCTATTGTCAATTTTAAAAGATGAGGTATGAAAGTGTCGTGACACTAATAATTGAAGTAGTTTTTTGTACTTTACCCTAATATATAATATGTATTGGAATGATAATTTTGATAGGAAATTTTTGTTATATCATATGTAGGTAATTTTTGCAAACAAATTATTGAAGCCATGTCTTTTAGGAAACAACTCTGGTAATATGAAAAGGAAAAAAAAGGCAAAAGATAACGAAATTGCTGAAAGTTTAAGAGGATCTCTTAATAAATTTTTCTCTACAACGAATGAGTTAGTTGAAAATTTGAGAGAAAATGATGTTGGTGAAGAGTCACAAAATGTTGTTGGGGAGTCTCATGATCATGAAAATGGTAGTCATTTAGAAGAAAATGTTGGTGATGAGTCTCGAGACCATGAAAATGGTGGTGATGTGGATTTAAATGTTGATGATGATCATATTAGTGTAGAGGAAAATATTGAATCTCATGAACCTATTTAATATAAACATTTATGATCCAAGAGTTTGGGATGGTCTTAATGCAGAAATGAGACTTACTTGTAGAAAAGGGACCAATTCGAGAAACTAATCTCACTTATCCTAAGGACAAACTCTCTAGAAAATTATCCTCACACTACTATGATCAAAAATTACCAAAGGGTGAAATTTATGATGGGAAATGCCTCGTGTACTCAAAAGAGTTGGATAAAGTCTTTTGCTTTTGTTGTAAATTGTTTAAAACAATTGGCTCAAAAAGTGAGTTAGCAAAAGATGGAATTAGTGATTGGAGACATCTTAGTGTGAAGCTTGACCAACATGAAAAGAGTAAAGAGCATTTCATTAATTTGAGAACTTGGGTTGAGTTGAAAAGTAGACTAACAAAAAATCAGTCAATTGATAAGAATTTCAAATGCGAATCAAGAAAGAGACAAATCATTGTAAACAAGTGATGCTTACAATTATAATTGTTGTGAAATGTCTTGCCATGCATAATTTAGCATTTGGTGGAACAAATGAAAGACCTTATGAAGACTCTAATAGGAACTTTTTAGGTTTACTTGAAATGATTGTGGAGTTTGATCCAATAATGCAAAAGCATTTTCAACTCATTGAGAATAAAGAGATTAATCACCACTATTTGAGCCATAAAATCCAAAATGAGTTGATAGCTACTTTAGCTTCAAAAGTCAAAACCGTAATCATTAAAAAGGTAAAGAAGCACTGTCATTCTTGATTGTACTCTTGATGCAAGTCATGTTGAATAAATGACTTTAATTTTGAGAATATAAGAGAGTATTTCATGGAGTTTTTAAGTGTGGAAGATACATCAGGACAAGGACTTTGTAATGAGTTGCAAGATGTCCTAAAGTCTCTTGATCTTGATATTGATAATGTGGGGGGACAAGGTTATGATAACGGATCTAACATGAGAGGGAAACACCAAGCCATCCAGAAAAGATTGCTAGACATAAATCCGAGAGCCTTTTACATGCCATGTGGTTCTCATTGTCTTAATTTAATAGTTTGTGATATGGCAAGTTCATGTCTTAAAACAAAATCTTTTTTTATACGATGTTTTCCAACTCTACAAAGCGTTGGAATATTTTGCTTGAACATATTGGTGGTTTAACTTTGAAGTCATTGTCAACTACTAGACGAGAAAGTCACATTGAAAGTGTTAAAGCAATTAAATCCCAAGTAGCCCAAGTTAGAAATGCTTTGTTTAAGTTGGTGGAAATTACTAAGAATCCCCAATTGAGTAGGGATGCAGGATGTTTAGCATCAGAAGAACTTTCCAGTTTTGATTTTGTATTAAGTTTGGTTATTTGGTATGACATTTTGTTGAAGATTAACATGGGGAGCACAAAATTACAATCTGAAGACATGTAACTTGATGTTGTTGTAAAGGCATTGGAAGCACTTGTTACCTTTTTTGAAAACTACAGAGAAATTGGTTTTGCTTCTGCCATGCGTGATGCTAAAGAAATTGCCCTTGATTCGAAAATTGACCCTGTTTTTCAAACTAAATGTCATAAACCTAGAAAAAGACATCATAATGAAGTTGATGGTAATGAGAGGGAACAACAGTCTGCAGAAGAATCATTTAGAACAGATTATTTTCTTATTATAGTGGATATTGCTCTTTCGCAACTGAAACACAGGTTTTAACAGTTAAAGGCTTTTGAATCTATTTTTGGCTTCTTGTTTGATGCACCGAAGTTAATTTCATTAGATGATCAATAGCTAAAAGAAAATTGTATGAATCTTGAAGCACATTTGAAACATGGAAATACCATGGATGTAGATAGAGTCGACTTATGTTTCGAATTACAGGTGTTGCAAATGATGTTACCTGATGAAGCATTTCTCTCTAATAACCCTTGGACATCCATGGGCATAGGTAAATTTGTAAAAGAAACTGACATGTGTCCTAATGTCTTGATTGCTTATCGTGTACTATTGACTGTACCTGCGACTGTGGCATTTGCAGAAAGAAGTTTTTCAAAATTGAAATTATTAAAATCTTACTTACAGACTACTATGACTCAAGATAGGCTAAATGGATTAGCAATCTTATGCATTGAAAAGGATGAGATTGAATACTTAGAGTATGATGATTTTGCTTCAAAAAATGCCAGAAGACAATTTCTTAAAGGTTGAAATTTCGAGGAGCTTTGCTAGGAATGGTTATATACGATTGTATTTTTGATTGTCAGGGTTTAGGTATTATGTCCCCCCCCCATTGTATATTTTCTCAAGTAATATAATTTGGGTGTGAAGGCCTAGCCCCCCAGCTTCGACTGGGTTCCAGCCCTCGTTAAGTTTTTTTTTTTTTTTTTTCTTTTAAACATATGTTTCCGTATTAAAAAATGGCACATTTTGAGCTTTCGCACTGGCCACCCAAAAACTCAGGACCGGCCCTACCTCTTAGTTCTTCTGGTTTGGGCATTTTCTTGGTACCATTTGGCAAGATCACTCTAGCTCTTACTAACTCCTCATAGATGTCTACTGCCTTGGTTAAATCAAAAGAATACGTCTGGTACTTTGGAGGCTTCATAGGCACAAAACCTCTATCATTTGTCACAATCTTCTTGTCATTAACAGGCTGAACCAATCCTTTCACCATTAAAGGTTTGAAGGGACTGGTCATCTTTATTACGTATAACTCAATTCCTTCTCCCAAATTGCCATCGTCATCTCCCACCTCTAAGCCTTCAAACTCTAACTAGTGTATTGGGGCTTTGTTCTTGTAAAATGGGGGCACTTTGGATAAGTGCTTCACTTACCGTTCCTTGGTCAACAACCTTTCATATTTAGTAGCTGCAATCACCAACTCTTGAAGCTCATTAAACTGCACATCATAAAACTTCTTGGTAAATGATAACCTTAAAGCCTTTTGAGCAATAGCAATGAGATGAACATGGTTGATTGGGAACTGGC
The DNA here is from genome assembly GCA_007844245.1 of Pyrus betulifolia. Classification (NCBI taxonomy): domain Eukaryota; kingdom Viridiplantae; phylum Streptophyta; class Magnoliopsida; order Rosales; family Rosaceae; genus Pyrus; species Pyrus betulifolia. The sequence continues at coordinate 4,541,350 of VDML01000018.1, read as the reverse complement.
ATCTCATCCTAGTCCTCCTAAACCTCATCATGAAGTTCTCTGTAGACTCATGTTCATACTATTTTACCTCCACTAAATCATTGATGGTCATCTTGGGTTCCTTCCTATAAAACTGCTCATGGAAGGCTATCTCCATTTGCCTCCAGTTAGCAATGGAATTCGGGGGTAATAGAGATTACCACTGAGATGCCAAGCCTACTAATGAATTCCCAAACAGTCTCAACTTGTAGTTAGGATTGTCTTCAAATGCCACATAGTAGTTGGAAAAATTGAAAATGTGGTCTGTGGAAAACACATTACAATCCTCCCCACTGAAGGTTGAGAACGCGGGATCTTGAAGTTAGGAGGAAAAGGGTTCTGCTCATCGATGTATGTTATTCTGAATAGCGGGCCAGCCTGTGGCTAGGCATTCTGGACCACCATCTTTAACTCTGCCAACTCATTTCTAAGTTGTTGGTTAGCAAGACTGTTGTGTGGGGTGTAAGGGTCCCCATTTTGGGCTACACTCATTACCTAAGAAAACCTCTTTCTTTGGTTCTAACTGGCTCCACCTAGTCACTCCTTCCTTATTAGCCAACAATGGTGGCCTATAGGTGAACTTTTTCCACTTGTCTCTCTCACTTTCTAAGTCATCCCAAACTTTTTTTTTCCAGCCCGATCTGCCTCCTGCCATCTAGTGGGAATAGTATAAGGTTGGGCAAACTTGTTTCCTGGATCTCTTCTTTCTCTGGTCAATTGGTTCCAATACCCTCATTTTTCTTCCTCTTGTTCTTCTTTTCCTCGAGTAAAAGGAACAAAGGAATCACTGGTCCCTTCTCAGGGCTTGCTTCCTTGGTCACCATGGCATAACCATCATTCGGTGTAGAGTACTTTACCTTCAGCTTTCTCCGTAGATTTTTTGTTAAGGAACAAAGTCTGCTAACTTCTCTTTGGGTTTCCAAAGAGATTTTCTCCATATTTCTTAGCACATGCACCATCGTGGCCTATAAGTCTTCATTAGTAACATTCTCAACTGATTTCTCAGAAGAACTTGGACCCTCTATAATTGCAGGGTTGCGTAGTAACCTTCTGGGTGATTTGCCATGCTTGCTTTCTGATAGGAGCATATTTATGCTACTTAGTTAGCTTGTTTTCTTGCATTTAATTAGCTAAAACAACAGTTAGTTTAGTGTTTAAAGTCATTTTCGTGCAATTTCAGGTTTTAGTGTCAAAGTATGCAAAAAGAAGCAATTTGGAGCATTCTAGAGCATTTTTGGGCCAAGATTGGATAGTGCAAGCATGGAGGCATGAGGATGGACAAATTTGAAGGCTTGAATTCAGTTAGGGAGCTGCAAGGGGGCCTAAAAACCTTATTTCTAGAAGGCTTTATCTATTCACACATGGTGCCTAATTTCTAGCTTGTCTCCTAGCCGTCCTAGCTTGTCTCCTAGCCATCCTAGCTTGTCATTAGCCGTCCTACCTTGTCTCCTAGCCGTCCTAGCTTGTCATTAGCCGTCCTAGCTTGTCATTAGCCGTCCTACCTTGTCTCCTAGCCGTCCTAGCTTGTCACTAGCCGTCCTACCTTGTCTCCTAGCCGTCCTAACTTGTCTCCTAGCCGTCCTAGCTTGTCTCCTAGCCGTCCTAGCTTGTCTCCTAGCCGTCCTACCTTGTCTACTAGCCGTCCTATCTTGTCTCCTACCTTGTCCAAGCTACACACATATATCCTTTAAGTGTTTCATGTATAGAATTTCTAGTACAAAACCTTTTGGTTTCAACTAAGTTCTAAACCCTTCCTAGCCCTATAAATAAGGCAGCTGCAAGCATCACAAAGGCATTCAGAAATTTCAAAAACCCTTCACATCACTCATTCATCATCAAAATTCGTCCATTCTATTCTAGCCGCATCCATTGACCCCAAAACACCATTCTTCAACCTAGAGATACAATCAGCCATTCCACCACTTCCCAACCATCAAACACTCATCCACACCCATCCTACATCCCTTGCCATGTCTCTAAACATCCCACAAACCGTTCTACATCATCAAAACGTCCCAGAATTCATCCCCATCCAATCTGCCGCAAGCAAGAGGAAGGAGACAAATGCGCAAAATTGTTTGGTTCTCCATTCTGAGCTGTTGAACGATTTTAGGTGTATTCTCTCTTATATTTCAATGTCTAATTCATGTAATCTCTGTTTTGCTCTGAGTATGATTGGCTAAATTCGTTTTTGGCTAAGGGTGTATTCGAAACCATGGATATATATGTGAAATAAGTTGATTACTCCAGTTATCGTTGCATAAGTCATGAATACAATCTGTTTAACTATGTGATTTAGAACTTATTCTTGTATGTTGATTGAGAGTGCACACTTAATTTGCATGCTTGAATCTGGTGCTAGGATATGAATTTGTTTCACCTAATCGTTATGAGTTTATATCCACAAGTAGTGAAGGCCACTAGTCATGATCGTGTTAAGTAGATTCCTGGCGAAAGCATCATGCTTTTCATAGTTACAATTGCCTTGTCGATGCTTATGATTTCCAATGAACGTAATGATTCTAACTTGTATCTTTATCATGCTGTTCATATAGAGAACTTGTTAGGAATAATTTGGTTGCAATGCATATTCATTCAATTCAATGATCTTAGGGAAATCTTAAGGTTAATTTAAGCGGACCTAATTAACTTGGAGTGTCGAGGTTCATAACTTGTCGAATCGATAACTGGAAGTTGATTTAAGTTGCATATATTTCATGTGTGGAGAAGAATCCCTTAGCCATTCCATTATCCATTGGTTTACATCAATTTGCTTTACAATCTGTTTTCTTTACAATCTGTCCATTTAATTGAATTTCGTCCAAACACAATTCCCCCCCTATTTTGTTAAGTCTTAGGCTTAGAATCTGTCTTATCTTATGTTTTGAAGCATTTTGAGTCAAGCTCAAACCTAATTTTCGTCCAAAGTTGAGTTTAGTGTCAAAACTGCCCAGTTTGTGTTTTTAGACAGTTTTGAGAGTTTTTAGCTTGTTTTGAGTCTTGTGAATCTGTTTTGAGTCCCTTGAGTCTTTTCAAACGTTTTAAAGTTTATTTTTTGTGTTTCTAAGTCAGTTTAGAGGTTTTAGCACCCCTAGTTAATCCCCGGTTAGAACGATCCCTACTTACTTCATTACTACAATTGTCACAAATAGGGTTTAATTTGTGTGTCAAGTAATTTTCACAACACTTTCGTTGGATAAAAGGTTTGCCCAAACTTTGTTTTCCACCTGAAAGTTCATTCTTTCATTCTTCTTGGCATCCAAGACTATCAATATCCCACCAGGCATGCCAAAACTATGTTCACGGCTGGATTTCTGGGGTTCGGTCCCTCGCACAGCTCCTCGAGGAGATGGCATGTTCTTGCTGCTTAGTCTGCTGCAAGATAAGTTTGTAGTTAGTTTGAAATGTACCTTTAGGGTCTTTGACGTAGGCCTTGAGGCTCATAATCAAAACTAACAAAGATTTGAGCATGTCACTGTTATCTTTACATAACAAATTGTTGAATGGGTGTGAATTAAGTTGGTTTCTTGTGTACCAAGTTACTTAAACTTCTTGTTATCAAAGGATTGTCACAAATGGGTTAAGTTTGCATTAAGTTCTTTTCTTGCCTTGTAAACAAGGACTTTTAGTTCATAGTCTTGTATGTCCAAAATGAAGGGAGCTCAAGGCTCTTCCAACCATTTCCACGATCGTAGTTTGCTTTTAATGAAAACATGCTTACTAACTTAACCAGATTCGAATACAAATGAAACTCTTAAGTAGAAAACAATTGAAAATAACTTGAATACATGAAGGAAAGTACATTAAACGATAGATATACTAAATGTAAGTACAAAGAAGAAAGACTTGGGCAAGATTTAACCTTGTCGTGTAAGGTTGAACTTCTTGCAACCACTTCTCTTTGTGTTTACAAGGGTTTAAATGCAGTGATGGATGAAAAGTAAAAAGGTTTTACTAGAGGGAATCGATACTACGACACTAAGAGAAAGTAGTAGAGCTTTTAATCTCGACAAAAGATGGCTTTTTATGAGGCGATTATAGCTAAAACAAACTGGATCTAGACAAAATTCAACTTTCTAGATACAAATTGGCTTGAGAGCAAAGTTTGTATGTCTTTTGATTGGTTGGTTGAGTGTCTTTGTCTCTGGTGTCTCTTTCTCCTCTTATAGACAATTTGGCCCGACCCTTCTTGCCTTGCCTTTAACTGATATCTTTTGGAGGGCAGTGAGTCATCATCTATTTACTCCTTCATGCCATTAGAAAGTGTTTTTTGGTTGGTAGTGAGCTGTTTTCTGTCACCCATCACTTCAATCATAGGCATGTGGCCTATCCCTTGGCTGAAATGGCTTCCAATTCGCTTCGGACCTATTGTCTGGGCTCGGGCAAGTCTCTATTTGCTTTGGCGTCCTTGGGCCTCATTATCATAAACCCCAATGTTAAATATTAACCCAAACATTAACTTATCTCATTTGTTGACACATGATCATTCCTTTATTTCCTACTTGACAGTGTAAACTCTTCAACTTATCTCCTCAATAAGAAAATATAAATTAAGTAAAAAAGACACATGTCACTCAAATAAATAGGTCATAGAAATGCCACCAAGGTTTTGGTTGCAGGGGATTTGAACTCACAAAGAAGATACTCTTTTGTATTTAAATGGAATTCAAGGTAAAAAATATATATATTAATTTAAAATTAAGAAATTGTTATTAGCACTTCAAAAATCTCATTTTATACTCTTTACAAGTGTATTTTTCTTTCTAATTATAGAAAGTTTGGAGTGCCAAATGAGATTTTTAAAATAACAATTCCCTAAAATTAATATAAACTCTATTTCCATTCTAGATTCTACATTTCCTTGTTGATGATACTAAACATAGAAATTAAGGATTTTTAGTCCCCAATTATGAAATTATGAAATTATTAAAAATATCGATTTTAATTTCCTGATCAGTAAATCTCAAGTAGGAAATCACTTTAATCACTTGGATACTTTGATATCCTCTTCACCGCTAAAATTGTAGTATAAATAGATCCCAAATTAAGGTAGGGCTCACTACACACAACGGTGCAAATTAAAACAGACCTTAAAGTTGAGCATCAAATCGTCCCAGGCGTCACAAAATTATAAAAAAAAATATGGAGAAGAAGCCTACATCTCAAGTAGCTATTATCCTCGTCCTCGTGGTCATTTCATCTTGTGGGTTTTGTCACTATACCTAATTTATCTTCATGCATATCAATCCTAATTTATCTTCATGCATATGAAAATTGTTGTCACCCTACACGTATACAAATTAAACAATATTTTAAAGTCCGCCTCTATTATAAGTGTCAGTTACGAGGTTAATTTTGTGTATCTAAATAGTAGTATTGGTTTGTATGTATGTAGATCTCTAAATGGAGCATTTTACGAGTGTGTTTTTATTTTTCAGGTCTGCAATTATTCTCGGCAGCCAGGATCAGTGAGCAACGTTGTTCTTCCAATGCCGACTGCAAAGCGTTTCCATGCCATTCAGGCTCCGTAAAGATTTGTTTTGACAACCATTGCTCGTGCCAACTAGCCTCGAAAATTATTCATGACTCTCGCCTCCTGCAACCAAATAAAAATGGTCTCAAGTGTTCCAATCAGAATGATTGCGACAAACTGGATTTTTCATGCACATCGGGACAATTTATCTGTCTCCATGGACAATGCCAATGTAATGGTTCTCTCCTATAAGCTAATTAGCTAAAGGTGAAAGTTAATAATAAAGTACTAATGAAATACTCATAAATTAAATTTGGGCTCTCTACTATTAGAGTCTTAATTTCACCTTTCTCTCTCGTTAGCACCTTTTTTTTCTATACAAATGCCATTATATTTCTGTTTACTTCACAAGTTGTCAAAAGCTTGAAAGTATGGATAGTTATAGACCACTTTCATTCTTTCTATTTTGTTGGCCCTAAATAATTAGTTTACCCCAGATCCATCCTTGTTTATTTGATTTATAACTTAGAAGTCGTCCTCAATTATCGCCAGTTTTCAAGTATCGCCGACCAATTTTCTTGTCGATCTAATTGAAACCGTTACTCACCGCAACCTCCTCTAACTAGGTTTTTATTTGAGCGTTCATTAACAATTGAGCTCCAAATTTCAAATTTTAGAGAATGAAAAATAAATGAAATTTTTTAGGGGTGAACAAAGAAAAAATGTTTATAAGGAGTCTTTTCACAATTTTCCCAAAAAAAAAAAAAGAAAGATACAAAAAAGTTTTGCCCAATGAAAAACAAATCGTTGTGCAAAACTTTGGCGATGGAATCTTTGTTGCAGAAACTTAAACGGGCAAAGTTCGAGACACAAAGATTTGTGCAACGAACTTTTACAATTTATCGCGCAAGAAGGTATATGCAACCAAATAGGGTCAGAAACACGACGAAAGAACCCGTCATGTGAAAGCTTTTGGGACAAAAGTTTTCGTTGTGCAAACTTTAAGGCGACGAAACGTCTCCTTCGTGAGAAACTAAAGGTGACGAAAATGTTTCATCTACAAAACCTTTGCGTGATGACACATTTCACTTCTAGAAAAAAATGGCTTATGTGCTGACAGACATTCGTCACAAAAAGAGAAAATGCGTTACATTTGATAATATGTGACGCATTTTCAGCGTCACCTAAAGTCCATGTGAAAATTTTGCACTTGTCACATTTTATGTATATGTGACGTCGTTTTTGCCACCTATTAATTGATTAGAATACGGGACTTAAGATGATATGTGACGAAGTATGCATCAGAAAATATAAAATTTAGTGACAATAAATTCATCACATATCATGTGTAAGTGACGCTGAAATTGTCACTTATTACTTTGAAATGTGGGGCAGCGTGTGTGACATATGTCAAAATCAAATACCTATTTATTTCCAATGCGTGATGAACCAATTACCACATATTCCTTGTTTCATAATTTGGAATTAGAATTCATAACATACCTAAGTTAATACTTCAATTAATCACATTATTATTAATAAAAATCTTAATCGCATAATTCGAATACATAGATCAAGTGATGTTTCAAAACCTAACATGAACATCCACAAAACTAACAAATATAAGTCGAATACACTTATGGTAAACCTTTGCGCAACAAAATATTTCGTCCCATATTTGGTTTTTGACTTTGTTTTCGTTGTGCAGATGTGTAAGTGACGAAATAAATCCTAGCTTTATGTTTTGGGGTAACGAAATGTGTCATAGCTTTTAGTTTTGGGCGATGAATGTGTTTCATCTCGCAAAATTTTTCTGATTATAATTTATTTAATTTTAAATTAATTATTTTTAATTAAATTGGATATTTTAATTAATGTAAAGATTGAATATTTAAAATTAAAAAAATATGATAACTAATGAACAAATTAGATATATTATATATAGAAAAGTACGAATAAATGAAATAAAATAACTTATATTCTAAATTTCTAATACAAAAGCTCTATAGATTGGCGGCTGGAAATCTGTTGGTTGAGATGGCTGGGAATTTGCTAGCTGAGATGGCTGTGAATCAGGTGGAGATGGTATCAGAAACGGCTCATTTGCCCTGGACCATAAGCTGCCACCTCAGGCCCTAAACTTCTGTCGTCAAACTCGCGACGGTTCCTAAGTGGTCTCCAGAAAATGAGGCACCAATGTCACAGACTCACGCATTCTCCACCTATAATTGGAGATGACTTGTGGCTAGGGGTGAAAGGCCAACCAAGGTCAAATATAACTGGTTTTCTGCAAAATCTCTTTCGATAAAGTGTATGTCGATGGCCAGTCTTATTGAATCAGTTGCACATGAATATGGTCTTCTCAGCTTCTCCCTTCCTCCCTGGCTTTGACTTTTTCGATCTCTAGTTTGCCTGTCTATAACCAATGCTTAGATGTCTGTTTTGGCTTTCTGTCTCGACTTTCTTCCTTCCTGCTGTCTTGGTGAAGATTGTGTAGTATTATTGTCTTTTTGCTTCGTTGATTGAATATCTCTTTCGGCCCTACCAGTGGCAGAGCCAAAAATCAAGGCTAGGAGGGGCCTCTAAGCCATATGAAAGAAATTGGACAATAGTAATATAAATAATGGGAGAAAACTTGAAGTTTCATTTTAAGTAATGGAGTCATGAAAAAAATAATAATACTACGATAATTTGAAGTCCCGCATCTTCAGTCGGAGTCTCCTGCTTAAGAGGGGTGTATGGGAGAATCTGTGATATCTTCTCCACCATAGTAGCCTCTAATAAGAAAATACATATTAATATTTTTAAAATGGGTTAATCTCAGTTTACTACCTGAAAGTTTCGTGGTTTTTTCATCCTAGAGTCATACCTCAAGTCTTAATTATGAGACAATCTCATACTTCTGTTAGTCTTTTTGTCAACAGCTCTGTTAAAACGTGACGTGGCACTTGCCTGGATGATGACTGTGCAAAAATTTGCATTGTGGGCCCCACATACACATATAAACCCAATTAAAAATTAAAATTTTTTTTTTTGCCTACCCCTTTCTCCAGCAAGGAGAACGAAGAAAAAAAAAAACAATTATAACCTCCATTCTTTATCGTCTACACCTTCTCCAGCCACCCCCCATCTCCCTCTAACAACCCATTCCCAAAGCTTCCTAAGCTGCCATTTTTCACTCACCCACCACACCGAGAACCCACATCCTCCACTTTTGTCACCGCCTCCATCTCATCCTTTGCCTCTCTCACTCCCATAGTCATCTCATTCACCAACCCTCTAGCTGCCATAGCCATCGATTACGGCGATCCAGATCTGAAGACCTTCTGGAAGATTCCACGGCGTGTTGAACATGGCCACGATGGTGATCGACAGCTTGGATCTGGCTGTGACGGTGAATAAGCTATTTACGATAGAGTACCCCGACTGGATTAGGACAAAACGATGGCTTTCGATCCAGGCTTCGTTTGTATGATTTTGGAAACAAATTGTTTGAACCAGGAGGAGTCTATGACCTTGGCAACGGCTTCAAATCCCAATGGTAGACACCACTATTGTGGCAAAAATCGGTGGCGGATAGAGTTTATGGAAATAGCTCACCGCCGCGGAGCAGATCCATTATGAAATAGATCTTGGACTTGTTCGCCATGACCTTTTGGAGCTGGACAATGTTGGGTGCTTCACCATCCTCATCACAGAGGAGATGAGGGTTTGGTGGGTTGGTGCAGATGAGAGAATGAATGGATAAAGAAGGAAGGGAAGGTTGGGGGAGGTAGAAGATGACCAAATTTTTTTTTCTTTTTAATTTTTAATTTATATGCGGACCCCTTAATGACATGTGGCGCCCAGTCATTGTCCACAAAGGCACCACATCATCAATTAACGGGAGACTTAAAAGCCAGACTAACGGATATATAAGACTGTCCCAAAATTAACATTTTAGATATGACTGTGGAACGAAAAAAACTTCATGTACCAAATATTAAAAACCACGAAACTTGAGGGTAGTAAACAAAAGCAACAATTCAAGAAACTTACATAGACCTGCTAGTCGTCTTACACCCAAGTCGAACATAAACTTCCTTGAACATGTTGATATTCGAAAACTTAGAACCCTCTTGAAAAAAAAAGGTTCAAAAATCAAGTAATCTTAATAAAATTCACTATACAAATAAAATACAATAATACCTTTATCTCTTATTGCCTCTTCAACTTATAGGAGAATGCTTCAGACACGAACGGTGGAGAAATTTCTTTTTTGACTTATTTATCTTGTTGGCTTGAGATCTCTTATGTTAAACATTAAATTTATTAGTGAATACATTGGAATAAAATTATTAAAATATTATTATACTTACCAAAAAACCTTAGGGTCCTGAAAAAATGGTGGCACAGCCACTTCCAATCCTCCAACCGTTGCTCCAATTCCTTAGGGCAGGCAGTGACGATAATAGTCTCCATGTCCGGAAAGCGAGAAAATGGTTGTGAAGGCTGCTTTTCCATTCAGTGTACCGCCTCGTGAAAGCCTTATCTATATAAGTGATCATGTTGTGATCAAGGGCTTCAACATTAAAGTTCAACTGCAAATATCAAAATTATTAAAATATTAATGATAATAGTCTTAACTATAGAAAGCATTATTAAAATTTGAAATTACACTTGGCTATAGCTCATGCCACATCACCTTTTTCATCTCCTATGGCACTTTTGTTCAAGACAACCACCACATAGGGCAATAGGTCCACATTATCGACCCTATGTCGTGCATGTTGTGCACCTTTTTATGACCTATGTGTGACCTTAGCAGACTTGATTCGCTCATTCGACATATGTGTGACCTATGGGTAAGATTTAACCTTGTCAGGCAAGGTGGAACTTCTTGCAACCACTTCTCTTTGTGTTTACAAGGGTTTAAATGCAGTGATGGATGAAAGTAAAAAGGTTTTACTAGAGGGAATCAATACTACGACACTAAGAGAAGGTAGCAAAGCTTTAATCTTGACAAAAGATGGCTTTTTATGAGGGGATTATAGCTAAAACAGACTGGATCTAGACAAAATCCATCTTTCTGGATACAAATTGGCTTAAGAGCAGAGTTTGTATGTCTTTTGATTGGTTGGTTGATTGTCCTTGTCTCTGATGTCTCTTTCTCCTCTTATAGACAATTTGGCCCGACCTTTCTTGCCTTGCCCTTAACTGATATCTTTTGGAGGGCAGTGAGTCATCATCTATTTACTCCTTCATGCCATTAAAAAGTGTTTTTTGGCTGGTAGTGAGCTGTTTTCTGTCACCCATCACTTCAGTCATAAGCATGTGGCCTATCCCTTAGCTGAAATGGCTTCCAATTTGTTTCGGGCCTATTGTCTGGGCTCGAGCAAGTCTCCATTTGCTTTGGCGTCCTTGGGCCTCATTATCATAAACCCCAATGTTAAATATTAACCCAAACATTAACTTATCTCATTTGTTGACACATGATCATTCCTTTATTTCCTACTTGACATTGTAAACTCTTCAACTTATCTTCTCAATAAGAAAATATAAATTAAGTCAACGAGACACATGTCACTCAAATAAATAGGTCATAGAAATTCCACCAAGGTTTTGGTTGCAGGGGATTTGAACTCACAAAGAAGATACTCTTTTGTATTTAAATGGAATTCAAGGTAAAAATATATATATTAATTTAAAATTAGGAAATTGTTATTAGCGTTTCAAAAATCTTATTCTATACTCTTTACAAGTGTATTTTTCTTTCTAATTATAGAAAGTTTGGAGTGCCAAATGAGATTTTTAGGATAACAATTCCCTAAAATTAATATAAACTCTATTTCCATTATAGATTCTACATTTCCTTGTTGATGATATTAAACATAGAAATTAAGGATTTTTAGTCCCCAATTATGAAATTATTAATAATACCGATTTTAATTTCCTGATCAGTAAATCTCAAGTAGGAAATCGCTTTAATCACTTGGATACTTTGATATCCTCTTCACCGCTAAAATTGTAGTATAAATAGATCCCAAATTAAGGTAGGGCTCACTACACACAACGGTGCAAATTAAAACCAATCTTAAAGTTGAGCATCAAATCGTCCCAGGCGTCACAAAATTATAAAAAAATATGGAGAAGAAGCTTACATCTCAAGCAGCTATTATCCTCGTCCTCGTGGTCATTTCATCTTGTGGGTTTTGTCACTCCACCTAATTTATCTTCATGCATATCAATCCTAATTTCTCTTCATGCATATGAAAATTGTTGTCACCCTACACGTAAACAAATTAAAAAATATTTTAGAGTCCACCTCTATTATAAGTGTCAGTTACGAGGTTAATTTTGTGTATCTAAATGGAGCATTTTACGAGTGTGTTTTTATTTTTCAGGTCTGCAATTATTCTCGGCAGCCAGGATCAGTGAGCAACGTTGTTCTTCCAATGCCGACTGCAAAGCGTTTCCATGCCATTCAGGCTCCGTGAAGATTTGTTTTGACAACCATTGCTCGTGCCAACTAGCCTCGAAAATTATTCATGACTCTCGCCTCCTGCAACCAAATCAAAATGGTCTCAAGTGTTCCAATCAGAATGATTGCGACAAACTTGATTTTTCATGCACATCGGGACAATTTATCTGTCTCCATGGACAATGCCAATGTAATGGTTCTCTCCTATAAGCTAATTAGCTAAAGGTGAAAGTTAATAATAAAGTACTAATGAAATACTCATAAATTAAATTTGGGCTCTCTACTATTAGAGTCTTAATTTCACCTTTCTCTCTCGTTAGCACCTTTTTTTTCTATACAAATGCCATTATTTTTCTGTTTACTTCACAAGTTGTCAAAAGCTTGAAAGTATGGATAGTTATAGACCACTTTCATTCTTTCTATTTTGTTGGCCCTAAATAATTAGTTCACCCCAGATCCATCCGTTTTTATTTGATTTATAACTTAGAAGTCGTCCTCAATTATCGCTAGTTTTCAAGTATTGCCGACCAATTTTCTTGTCGATCTAATTGAAACCGTTACTCACCGCAACCTCCTCTAAGTAGGTTTTTATTTGAGCGTTCATTAACAATTGAGCTCCAAATTTCAAATTTTAGTGAATGAAAAATAAATGAAATTTTTTAGGGGTGAACAAAGAAAAAATGTTTATAAGGATTCTTTCCATAATTTTCCCAAAAAAAAAATATATATACAAAAAAGTGTTGCCCAATGAAAAACAAATTGTTGTGCAAAACTTTGGCGATGGAATCTTTGTTGCAGAAACTTAAACGGGCAAAGTTCGAGACGCAAAGATTTGTGCAATGAACTGTTGCAATTTATCGCGCAAGAAAGTATACGCAACCAAACAGGGTCAGAAACGCGACGAAAGAACCCGTCATGTGAAAGCTTTCGGGACAAAAGTTTTCGTTGTGCAAACTTTAAGGCGACTAAACGACTCCGTCATGAGAAACCATAGGCGACGAAAATGTTTCATCTAAAAAAACTTTGCGTGATGACACATTTCACTTCTAGAAAAAAATGGCTTATGTGCCGACAGACATTTGTCGCAAAAAGAGAAAATGCGTTACATTTGATAATATGTGACTCATTTTCAGTGTCACCTAAAGTCCATGTGAAAATTTTGCACTTGTCACATTTTATGTATATGTGACGTCGTTTTTGCCACCTATTAATTGATTAGAATACGGGACTTAAGGAGATATGTGATGAAGTATGCATCAGAAAATATAAAATTTAGTGACAATAAATTCGTCACATATCATGTGTAAGTGACGCTGAAATTGTCACTTATTCCTTTGATATGTGGGGCAACGTGTGTGACATATGTCAAAATCAAATACCTATTTGTTTCCAATGGGTGATGAACCAATTACCACATATTCCTTGTTTCATAATTTGGAATTAGAAGTCGTAACATACCTAAGTTAATACTTCAATTAATCACATTATTATTAATAAAAAGCTTAATCGCATAATTCGAATACATAGATCAAGTGATGTTTCAAAACCTAACATGAACATCCACAAAACTAACAAATATAAGTCGAATACACTTATGGTAAACCTTTGCGCAACAAAATATTTCGTCCCATATTTGGTTTTTGACTTTTTTTTCATTGTGCAGATGTGTAAGTGACGAAATAAATCGTAGCTTTATGTTTTGGGGTAACGAAATATGTCATAGCTTTTAGTTTTGGGCGATGAATGTGTTTCATCTCGCAAAATTTTTCTGATTATAATTTATTTAATTTTAAATTAATTATTTTTAATTAAATTGGATATTTTAATTAATGTAAAGATTGAATATTTAAAATTAAAAAAATATGATAACTAATGAACAAATTAAATATATTATATATAGAAAAGTACGAATAAATGAAATAAAATATTCTTATATTCTAATTTCTAATACAAAGAGCTACTATGGATTGGCGGCTGGAAATTTGTTGGTTGAGATGGCTGGGAATTTGCTAGCTGAGATGGCAGTGAATCAGGTGGAGATGGTATCAGAAACGGCTCATTTGCCCTGTACCATAAGCTGCCACCTCAGCCCTAAACTTCTGTCGTCAAACTCGCGACAGTTCCCAAGTGGTCTCCAGAAAATGAGGCACCAATGTCACAAATAGGGCTGAGTTCGGTTCTTAACGGTTCGGTTTTTTCTTAAAACTGAAACCGAACCGAAATTTTGGTTCGGTTCGATTCATTTCAATTTTTTTTTCGGTTTTTCTCGGTTCGGTTTCGGTTTTTTTTTTGTTTTTTTTTTTCCCTCCAAAATTGAAAAAAAAAATGGAAATATGAAAGTTCACATTCAAAGTCACTTCTTCATAGTCATCCACATGAAAACCTACAAGTATGAAATCAATTTTACACATCTACATTTGGAGTGGTACTACTATCATAACCTTAGAGACCATATTCAACAACAAAACCACAATGAGAATCCAAAGTTTAAGTCTTCTAAGTTCCAACTAAATTTGTGGATCCACCATGAGTAAGAGGAGTTTGTTGAGTTGCCACCATGGGGGGTTGAGGTGGAGTTGATTCACCAACAATGTCCTTCAAAAATAAGAGTAAGAATCATTACAATTAATTATTAAATAAATTGAGACATAAGAACCATAGAGAAAGTATAGAGATGACAACTTACTTGCGATGGAGTAGAAGTAGATGAGTTTATTTTTTCACGGGAGCTATTTGATGATCTCATTGAGTTTGAGCAAATACTTCACCCATCAAAAGCAAGTTACTGAGAAGAAGCACTTATGCTCTTAGAGAAAAGCTGCTCAACTTAATTTCACCCCCCACCAAACCAACCAAGAAGCACAACCCAAAAACCTATAAATAAATTACTGGTACAATTATAACAACACAAAGCCTAAAGTCAAGTTGGCTTGTAACAACCAACCCAACCTGTAGGGAAAGGGTTCAAACCCCGACGGCAACATGTATTTTTTAGTATTTATATATGATTTTTTTTTTCGGTTCGATTCAATTCAGTTCGGTTTCCAAACCTCAAAAACCGAAACCGAACCAACCAAATTCGGTTCGGTTTGGTAGTTTCGGTTCGGTTTTTTTCGGCCTCGGTTCGGTTTGGTTTTCGGTTTTTTTCGGTTTTCGGTTTTTTGAACCCACCCCTAGTCACAGACTCACGCATTCTCCACCTATAATTGGAGATGACTTGTGGCTAGGGTGAAAGGCTAACCAAGGTCAAATATAACTGGTTTTCTGCAAAATCTCTTTCAATAAAGCGTATGTCGATGGCCAGTCTTCTTGAATCAGTTGCACATGCATATGGTCTTCTCGGCTTTTCCCTTCCTCCTTGGCTTTGACTTTTTCGATCTCTAGTTTGCCTGTATGTAACCAATGCTTAGATGTCTGTTTTGGCTTTCTATCTCGACTTTCTTCCTTCCTGTTGTCTTGGTGAAGATTATGTAGTATTATTGTTTTTTTGCTTCATTGATTGAATATCTCTTTCGGGCCTACCAGTGGCAGAGCCAAAAATCAAGGCTGGAAGGCGCCTCTAAGCCATATGAAAGAAATGGGACAATAGTAATATAACTAATGGGAGAAAACTTAAAGTTTCATTTTAAGTAATGGAGTCATGAAAAAAAAAATAATACTACGATAATTTGAAGTCCCGCATCTTCAGTCGGAGTCTCCTGCTTAAGAGGGGTGTCTGGGAGAATCTGTGATATCTTCTCCACCATAGTAGCCTCTAACAAGAAAATACATATTAATATTTTTAAAATGGGTTAATCTCAGTTTACTACCTTAAAGTTTCGTGGTTTTCAACATTTGGTACATGAAGTTTTTTTCATCCTAGAGTCATACCTCAAGTCTTAATTATGAGACAATCTCATACTTCTGTTAGTCTTTCTGTCAAGAGCTCTGTTAAAACGTGACGTGGTACTTGCCTGGATGATGACTGTGCAAAAATGTGGCATTGTGGGCCCCACATACACATATAAACCCAATTCAAAATTCAAAATTTTTTTTTTTGCCTATCCCTTTCTCCAGCAAGGAGAACGAAGAAAAAAAAATAAAAAACAATTATAACCTCCATTCTTTATCGTCTACGCTTTCTCCAGCCACCCCCCATCTCCCTCTAACAACCCACTCCCAAAGCTTCTTAAGCTGCCATTTTTCACTCACCCACCACACCGAGAACCCACATCCTCCACTTTCGTCACCGCCTCCATCTCATCCTTTGCCTCTCTTGCTCCCATAGTCATTCACCAACCCTCTAGCTGCCATAGCTGTCGATTACGGCGATCCAGATCTGAAGACCTTCTGGAAGATTCCACGGCGTGTTGAACATGGCCACGATGGTGATCGACAGCTTAGATCTAGCTGTGACGGTGAATAAACTATTTACGATAGAGTACCCCGACTGGATTAGGACAAAACGACGGCTTTCAATCCGGGCTTCGTCCGTATGATTTTAGAAACAAATTCTTTGAACCAGGATGAGTCTATGACCTTGGCAACGGCTTCAAATCCCGATAGTAAACACCATTATTGTGGCAGAAATCGATGGCGGATAGAGTTTATGGAAATAGCTCACCGCCGCGAACCAGATCCATTACGAAATAAATCTTGGACTTGCTCGCCATGACCTTTTGGAGCTGGACAATGTTGGGTGCTTCACCATCCTTATCACAGAGGAGATGAGGGTTTGGTGGGTTGGTGCAGATGAGAGAATGAATGGATAAGGAAGGAAGGGAAGGTCGGGGGAGGTAGAAGATGACCAATTTTTTTTTCTTTTTAATTTTTAATTTATATGCGGACCCCTTAATGACACGTGGCGCCCAGTCATTGTCCACATAGACGCCACATTATCAGTTAACAGGAGACTTAAAAGCCAGACTAATGGATATATAAGACTATCCCAAAATTAACATTTTAGGTATGACTCTAGGACGAAAAAAAATTTCATGTACCAAATGTTAAAAACCACGAAACTTGAGGGTAGTAAAGAAAAGCAACAATTCAAGAAACTTACATAGACCTGCTTAGTCGTCTTGCACCCAAGCCGAACATAAACTTCCTTGAACATGTTGATATTTGAAAACTTAGAACCCTCTTGAAAAAAAAGGTTCAAAAATTAATCAAGTAATCTTAATAAAATTCACTATACAAATAAAATACAATAATACTTTTATCTCTTATTGCTTCTTCAACTTATAGGAGAATGCTTCAGACACGAACGGTGGAGAAAATTCTTTTTTGACTTATTTATCTTGTTGCCTTGAGATCTCTTATGTTAAACATTAAATTTATTAGTGAATACATTGGAATAAAATTATTAAAATATTATTATACTTACCAAAAAAACTTAGGGTCCTGAAAAAATGGTGGCACAGCCACTTCCAATCCTCCAACCGTTGCTCCAATTCCTTAGGGCAGGCAGTGACGATAATAGTCTCCATGTTCGGAAAAGCGAGAAAATGGTTGTGAAGGTTGCTTTTCCACTCAGTGTACCGCCTCGTGAAAGCCTTATCTATATAAGTGATCATGTTGTGATCAAGGCCTTCAACATTAAAGTTCAACTGCAAATATCAAAATTATTAAAATATTAATGATAATAGTCTTAATTATAGAAAGCATTATTAAAATTTGAATTTACACTTGGCTATAGCTCATGCCACATCACCTTCTTCATCTCCTCTGGCACTTTTGTTCAGGACAACCACTACATAGGGCAATAGGTCCACATTATCGAACCTATGTCATGCATCTTGTGCACCTTTTTATGACCTATGTGTGACCATAGCAGACTTGATTCGTTCATTTGACATATGTGTGACCTTAGCAGACTTGATCTATCTTCAAGGCCCTATGGTATTTTTCTTCCTTGCTAAAAAAAAAAAAACATTTATGGTAAAAAACCAACATACAATTCTACCGAAAATTTGGTAGAACCTCCCTAAAATATAACATTTCCCATAACCTGCAAAAAATTATATTCATACATATCTATCCAACCAATATTTTCAACAATTAACAGTAGTAATGGTGGGAAGGATGATGGTGGTGGTGTTAGGTGGTCGTAGTGGCGAGGCGGAGTTAATGGTGGAAGCATGGTATGAGGTGGTAGGGAGGATGATGGTGGTAGTAGATGTGATGGAATTTATAATAAAATAGAGGAAAAAAAATAAAATCTATCAAAATCTTGAGGGAATAAGTATGATTTGTCATCGCATAAAATGCACTATAAAATCACTCAAATCTGCTAAAATTCTTCACCTTTCAAATCAGTTTAAATTCAATTGATTTTTGAATGGCCCAAAAGTTTTGAGAAAGTCCCCTTAGCAATTCTCAAGTAATTAAATACAGCTTGATTTCTACGGACTTTTATAAACTCATTTACAATTATGATTGAATACCAACAAACTTTCATTAAATTCTTTAAAATCTTAGGTGAATACCTTTAAATTTTTAAACTCCTTTAAAACCTCTCAAAACCGAAATTGAATACACCCATACTAAAAGCCATATGCATTTGGAGAAATATGTGTTTTATACATAATTTCTTGGCAAATTAAGATTCTGAATGATTCTTGGATCAAAAATTCCAAATTCATATACGCATTGACTTGAACAACTGATTTAATGCATGTAATGATACACAGGGAAAGCTACATAAGGGCGATGAGGGGTGGCCCCCTCTTCCTTCTCTAAAAAAGCTGCCCAAGAGCGTTGGTTTCGCCCCTTTGCTCTTGTCGGAAGTGAGAAATGACACTTTTGTGTGCCTTAGTTTATGTTGCTGCGTACAATGTTTTGGCCTGGATTTAAAAAATAAAAATAAAAATTCTATCTAAAACAATGCCGTTTCGATGATTAGGTTAAAAAAAAATCAATTATAGGAGGACCTCTGGTCCCTCGTTACCTTCAACTCTGTTTCCACTTACTAATCAAAGAGCAGCAAGGTGTGCTATTGTCCTCCAATTTCCAGCAAGTTGTACAATATACAATATTGTACTCTTGGATTAAGAGTCTAAGACCTTTTTTTTTCTTCCATTCTATAGTACATAATAGAACGATACTATAAGAAACAGTGCTTAAATCCTCCTTTAAATATTCCGGATAGTCATTTGAGTATTCCGGGTAATTCCCAACAAAGTAAGGTCATTGAGTTGGATGAAATATTGGCTAATCTTCCTACTGACCCTGGACATAGACGTTGAATGCTTGATTATCCACCTAAATATTGTAAAGCAATTCGTAGACACTTTCTTCAAAAATGGTCATTGTCAACCTAAAGATCACACATCATGCTAAGAAAAGCTAGTGACAATTGATGTTTTGTCACCCGTTCGTTTGATATTTTTGAGTGGTTCGAGTATAGTATGTAAAAGATGCCTCATTTTACCATTATTGCTATTCTTTCAAATATGATATTGATAAGGGGGACATGCCCAAAGTGATGGCTTCACTAAGAGGGTTTTATAAATTGAAAGAAAGAACTCGAAAATTTTTGAGATCATCAAAGAGGTGTTAGAAGCCTTCATAATAAGACTTTACAACAAGATAGAGATTTGATGACGCAAAAGCAACACATTAGACATTTGTGATTAAGCAAATCGATGAAGCTCGCATTAATTATCACACTTAAATGAGTGGCGCACCTGATTGCACAAGATGGTTGTTGCGACAATGTATGCTGTTTCGTAGCCATGATGAATCATTGAAATCAAGCAATAAGGATAATTATGTGGAGCTTATGCAATTTCTTTCTTGAGAATGCTTCCAAAAATCTTAAGTATACTTCTTCCAATATTCAAAAGATCTTATCAATGTTTGTGCCGTTGAAACTATTGTTGCAATCACTAAAGATATGAAAGGTGCATTTTTCTCTTTTGGTTGATGGATCACGTGATGTTTCAATTAAAGAGCAAATGGCGGTAGTATTGTGTTATATGAATAAAAGAGAAGAAGTAATTGAAAGGTTTTTTGGTGTTCAACATATCTTCTCTATAAGTAGTAGGTCGCTTGAAGAGGTCATCGAGAGATTGTTTGCTACAAAAAATTTAAGTATGTCCAAGTTACAGGGACAAGGCTATGATTGAACTAGTAATATGAGAGGTGAGATAAATGGCCTTAAAACAAAGATTTTGAACAAGTATCCACAAGCTTTTTATGTTCATTGTTTGCACACCAACTTCAACTAATTTCGAGGCCGTTGCAAATGAAGGTGAGGATGTTGCTATTTTTTTTTTCAACAATGCTAGTGCCTAGTAGTTTGGTCAATATTATTGGATCATCATGTAAGCGTCGTGATGCATTTGGAGAGAAATAACAAGAACAAATTAAGAAAGCTCTTGATATTAGTGATCTTGAAGCCAGCAAAGGGTTGAATAAAGAAAGTAGTCTTATGCGTCCTTGTGATATACAATGGAACTCACATTATGGTACTATAATTAGTATTATTGTTATGTTTGAAGCCGTGGTGGAGATGCTTGAATTAATTACAGGTGATGGCAACCAAGACAATTTCGATAAACCAATAAGTTATTTAGAGACATACAAACTTTTGATTTTGTGTTTCACCTTTTTTTTTATGAGATTTATATTGGGAATTACAAATGAGTTATCAAAAATATTACAAAAGAAAGATCAAGATATTTTGAGTGCGATGACGTTAGTGGAAGTATGCAAGTAATGACTACAATCCTTGAGAGATGACTTTGAGGGCTTGTTTAATGATGTACAAAAGTTTTGTGAGGAACATTAAGTTATTGTTTCTAACATTGAGGATTTGCATCTCGTACCTAGAAAATCAAAAGGTAAAACTCCAAGACTCACAAACTTCCATTACTAACATGTGGATCTCTATTTTCAAGTCCTTGATATGCAACTAAATGAGTTAAATGACTCTTCAATAAGATAAATATCGAGTTGCTTCTTTGTATGGCATATTTGAGTCCAGTAAATAATTTTGCATCTTTTGACAAAGCAAAAATTGTTCATTTAGCCCAACTTTATCATCAAGATTTTGATCCTATGGACCTCATGAATCTTCCAATTCAACTTGGCAATTACATTCATGATACAAAGATGCATAGTAAATTTTCATCATCGAGAGATATTAGTGATCTTGCAAAGGAATTGGTAAATACCGGGGGGTGTGCAAGCTATATGTTACTGTATAAGCTTCTTACATTGGTTTTAGTGTTACAAGTTGCAACCGTTTTGATAGAGTAAGCTTTTTCTGCTATGAAGATTGTGAAAACATCATTGCGTAACAAAATGGAGACCAATGGTTGAATGATAGCATGATTGTTTACACTGAAAGATATGTATTTGCTTTTATTGATAGTGAACCTATTATGTGATGTTTTCAAGACATGAAATCTCACCGGCAACAATTGCAATTTGTTTATATTAATATATTACGGAAGACATTACTATATAAAGGAATTTGGTTGTTGCCATTTTGTTGAACTTTGCACTCTTTTAAATTCACCATTCCCTCGATAATTCCTGGTTTCACCAATGAATGTATATACTTTTTAAATAAAAGATGGTTGCAGGGATGTGATTTAACAAATATTTCGTTTTTAAATTTCAGTTATTATTTTCACTTCGATTTTGTTGGGCCAAGAAGATAACACAGCATGCCCAGCCCATTAAACAGGCAAGAATACATTTTCCGGCATCGGCCTTTCCCCTCTTATCTACATTCCTTCAATTCCAGAATCCAGTTGCGATCGAATTTGTTGGTTTAGGTTTCCGAAAGAGAAAACGAAGAAGAAGAAGAAGCAGTTTGCGAAGTGGCAGGGAGATTGAGCAGCATAGCTTCCAGAATCATGGGCGGAAGCGGCATCGTCTTACGTTCCGCAGCTTCCTCTCTTCGTCTCTGCGCCGGCATGGGCCTTCCCGTCGGCAAGCATATCGTCCCCGACAGACCCCTTCCCGTAAACGACGAGCTCGTCTGGGACAACGGCACGCTGTTTCCCAAACCCTGCCTCGATCGAATCGCGGACACCGTCGGAAAGTACGAAGCTTTGGCTTAGCTCTGTGGGGGTTTGAGCTGCTTTGCTGGTTTGGGTATGTTGGCCGTGTGGAACGACAAGGCGTCCCAGATCCCATTTTCCCCAAAAGTGTACCCCTACGACAACCTACGAGTGGAGCTCGGCGGAGAACCCTAGGTACATCTAGTGGTTGGTTTCTGATTGTTCATTGTGTGGTTAATGTTGTTTCGGTTATGCTTTTGTTGATTTCTATGTTTGATATGGTGGTTCTAAATAATTCTGAGTCGCTCATGCTCAGATAATTGGTCCATTTTCGGCACTGTGATCTTCAAACAAATCGCATTTCTTGTTAGTTTGAATTTCGCGTTAAGATGCAATTTTTCTAGTTTTGTTCTCAAATTTAGGTCATAAGGGTATTATATTATTTACAATGGATAACTGTTTGCAGAATAATAATACTTTGAGTAATGTAGCACTAACAAACTAAGCTGAAACCTGGACTTTGGTCTCAAGAGTCTGTTTGAAGTTTGTTTCGGTTTGGCTTGTCAAGAATTCAGAGCGGGCCTGCGGTTCACGACTAATCCCACCGATTTCCTCCCAACTTAACCATCTGCGCAGCCCGGAAGGTGTTGGATTTTATCACAAATGGCCTCGGTTATGAGTGGTGGAACCATTTATTTATGAGTAGTAATCTACTTTGTCAAGTTTCCGACGTGGGATTGCATTGTTCAACATGGCATGGTATTTTTTTAAAGTAGAGCATAGGTTGGAATGATGCATATTTGATTTGATTCCGAAGTTGTGTTTGAAGGGTCATCCTGTGTCTTTGCTTGTGTTTCCGAGCATATAATAACAGTGGAGTTGAGGGTTGATTCATGTTTACAATTTTAGCACTCTCTGTTTACAATTTTCTCCCACTCAACACATACAGGTAACTGTGTGCAAGGTCAAAAGATGAGCTTGATCAACCATCCAAAACTCCGTGAATGCGCTTGAGACTGTCTTTGTAGTCGATACAATAAAGCCCGATTCTTAGGGTATATCGTCTTTTTCTGGATTATTCCATTTTCATAAATGTAGATTTTAGTGTGTCGATGGTTATTCTTCATAAACTTTACAAGTTTCTGCAGACATAATGGGTCAAAAATTTAGTAGTGCTACATATACAAAAAGATGGAAACTCTACATGTTACTTATGCGTGTCATTCTTGCGCATGTGCCATGCTCAATGTATAGATATCACGAGATTCACAAGTCACAAGTGTTTTGTATTATCATTTTTCCTAGTTGAGGACCGATTTGGGTTTCCTTTGCATCGGCAACAATTACAACATAAGAAAACCGCATTAGGTGTGGGAAGAGGTGGTGTGTCACAAAATAAGTTTCAGTGGCCGAATTAGGTGTGGGAAGTAATTGAGCTCAAAGGAAATTACAATGTATGCGACGTTTTAAGGCAAGTAAGCCAATTCTTGCAACGCATGGATTGATTAATAACGAGTATTGAAAGTTTGTTAATCTTCCCACATCTTTTAGATCAAATAACGATTATCGAAATTATGTTCCAAAAGAAGTTAAACATTGAACATCCTCATGCTTTTAGCCACTAGCTTTGACCAATTTAGTGAAACTGAACCTGACGATTGACTTGCTCTGCGCCATTGGTGGTAAAGGGGTTCCGTTTGAGGATGGCGCCATGAATTCATCCGCGAGTTCCTCTACGCCCCCATCACATGAATCATTGGAATGAGCTGCTCCATTGCTAGAGTTCATTGGCGTTCCAACTGATGCACCCTCCTATGTAGCCGTAATCTTCTTCGCCAATGCCAGCTCCTCTGCTACTTCGGAATTTGATGTACTGGCAGCAGCAGGTAAGTTATCGATTGGTGGATTGCACCTCGACGAAGCTTCAGTCTCATCAATCTGATAAGGAATATCCCTTGGGATTTCTGTCTTTCTCAAGTTATTATTGTTTGCATCCACACTATCACATATTATGGAACATGAACTGACATTGCTGCTGATACAAGGGCTAGCCTCACAAAATTCTTCACCGCAGTGACGTAAAGACTTCGCATGCCTTGAGTCAATCTCTACATTGTTATCCACCCGCTTTCTCTTCTGCCCACCATCTGATCCATCTAAATCAGTTTTGCCTTCACAAAATTTATGTGGTTCAGATGCTCTATAAACATTTGGTTCTGAACCCTGCATTCTCCCCCAAGTTACTTTAGATGGGCGCAGAGGTCGAACCCCACCAGGAAATACAAAATTAGGAATGCTTCTGCGGTTTACATGGGATACACGGATCTCCATTCCATGTTTCCAGAATGCGTAACGGTTGACATCAGCTTGCTTAAACTCCTCAATTGTTCTTCTTATGTCAAGTACCTTTGGCCATCATCGGCAGGGACTCCTTGACTTCGTTGTGGGCCCATGAAGAAAGAGCTACGAAAACTTCTTGATTTGTCTGAAAAATCCCGTGGATGTGGGTGACACTGCAACTTGCCGCAAATGTGCCTCTCAATCTTCAGCATTAGTTGACGGATACGGGACTCAACCCAGCCATTCCAAATTTCATAGTTAATTTCTAGTTCGATACTTAACCAAACTTGATGATTCAAAAGCCATTTTGAAGTTAAGAATGTAGAGAATAGAGTCGTACCCTTAGGAGGCCCAACGGGGATCGGAGTTGGCCGAGAATTTGGTCTGAAAAGGGCCAAATGGCCACGGTTCCTTGTTTTTCCAGAAATCTAGGAAAAGTTCCATTTCGTCCTTTCAGTCACCACACCCTACCAAAACAAGTTTAAAACCCTATGATCATTAACAAAAAACGAAAAATAAGGGAGATAAGAGTGCTCCCGAGGCCCACCTTAGTCATGGACGGAAGAAACTCACTAGAGATGGTCAACTCGAAACAGATCCTTCCTCAGTCCGTACACGCCCAGAGAGCTTAGTTTTTGAATGAGGGTTTGGCAGTTAATATAGTAGTAATGGTTTAGTGACCTAAGGTGGTGTGGGGTGCTACAGTTGTACCTCTCGGTGCTTGCAAAAGAAATAAGAGAACAGGGGAAAATGGGGGGGGGGGGGGGGGGGGGGGTTAGTAATAAGGGTTTGAAATAGGAGAGAGAGGTGAGACAGTGCAGTTATGGTGGCCTGAGGTGGTGCTGGTGATGATGGACCGGTGTTGCTGCACCTTCTGTGCAGTGCATAGAACTTAGAGATGGAGAAAGAGAGAAAGAGTTTAAGAAGGATGGGGATGAAAGCTAAGATAGTTAGAGGGAGAAAGTGACGTGGCAGTCATCTAGTAGAGGAAATAAGATGGGGAGATTTGAAAAATGGGAAAAAGGGTGTCCCGAGAGATAGGGAGACACGATAGTGGTGAAGGAGGAACCAGGATCCTCGCCGGATCCATTCCCTAGGGATCCTAGGGATCACGCAATCGTGTCCGTTTATCGTATATCATGCGGTCAGTTTTCGTTAGGTACTATTTATATTTGAATTTTAAATTTTAAATTTTAAATGATTTCTGACCTCACGATATACGATGAACAGACATGATTGCGTGATCCCTAGGATCCCTAGGGAATGGATCCGACGAGGATCCTGGTTCGTGAAGGAGTAGGTGTGGGCCCCACGTGTATCACATACAAAAATATCTTTCAAAATGGAATTACTAATACACCCTTTTTAATCTCAATTTCGTAAAATCTTCATCGTAGCTTCAATTTCGATTCTGCTTGCACCTACGTGTTCGTACCATTGAGTACTTCGAGAATACGACAAAATAGTAACTCATACGCATTACGAAAATACGGTCAACGAAAGTCAAAATCCTTGCCTTTAGGGACATTTCTGTCAATTCACTCATTTAAAATAAATTGTCAAATTAGGGACAGATCGTCACAATCTACCCACCTTAAAAAGATTTCATCCCCGAAATTTGAAATCATTTGCTAAACATAAAAACTTAAAAAAAATAAAAAATAAATAAAAAATAAATAAAAAAGAGTTGGTAGAAAGAATATAAGGAAGAATCAAGCTAGAGCGGCTACACAAAAGAGAATGTCATTCCGTTGCGATTGTATTGCAGTGATTCCTCTTTCATGCCTCCAAACTTAAACTTTCCTTCTCTTTCAATACAATACTACAATATAAAATTCTTTATGAAAACATCGAGTAAAAAATAGATATATAGTAACATATCGTCAAAGTACATATATAAAATAATGTACAATTTAAAATAGTTGTGCTGAAATCAGAATTAAATATGAAATATTTTTCACCTACGCATCTGTTGCGTCATGTACTCCGAAGATAAGTGTGTATGTAGTATCTTTGGGTCGAGCCCAAACAATAAATAGGTAAATATATAACAAATAAATAAATAAGTAACCTAACGTAAACGGACCTACCTATCCACTTGCTTAACAAATCCAACAAATAAGTTATTAATATTACGGTTTGCAGCCTGCGATATCAACCGCCCATTGTTGTCTCGATAAGCAAGTAACAAATTCCCGAGGGTGCAATATTACCATCTTGCCCCTCATTGGGAGATACATATAAGTTGTCTAATTAGCGCCTCAACTGCGCTCACATACTACCTTCTCGGGTAACATCGTCAATATTATAAAAATTTCTATGTTGTAATCTCGATCATTCAAATACATGTTCGCAATACTCTTCTATCAATCATATGCTATGCATAAGTCTCCATACTACATCTCAACAATGTCATACCCAAAATAAAAAATTGTAACTGTAGTTACAAGCAACTAAAATAAATATAGTTACAACCATGCTCATTGTAGAACGGACAAAATGCAATACGTCCACTAAGGTCTGGGTAGTTCATTTAGACTCGTTGTTAGTCTGACGGTAAAAATGTGATACTGGACAAAAACTTAGTAGTCATAACCTTCAACAGGGCTTACCAAGACTTGGAAGTGAAACACGCATCACGATTAGGTACAATAGTGACATGCATACCATGAAATCAAACAATGTAGTTCACAATGCCTTAACGAGTAGCTTCATATTGAATTTCCCCCGGATTTAGCGAAAACTATCTAAAAGGCTAAAAGAACAATCAAGAATTTGAGAGTCAAAACAAGTCCATCAATCTAGAATACAAAGTAACTAGATTAATGCATAACATCTCGCTACCACGGTAGCTTCTGGAATATTCAATCACCAACGGTAATGATTCACTTAGTAAACTATTTGTAGGGTGATTGAAACATTAATGTCAAAACTAAAAATTTGATATCCGAGCGATTTTCCTGAACAATTTGTCTATTTCAAAATTAATACGAAGTATAGTAGAAATCTGGGAAAAGTTCCATTTCGTCCTTTCAGTCACCACACCCTACCAAAACAACTTTAAAACCCTATGATCATTAACAAACAACGAAAAAGAAGGGAGATTGAGTGCTTTCAAGGCCCACCTTAGTCATGACGGAAGAAACTCATCGGAGATGGTCAACTCAAAACAGATCCCTCCTCGGTCCATACGCACCCAGAGAGCTTAGTTCTTGAATGAGGGTTTGGTAGTTGATATAGTAGTAATGGTTCAGTGACCTAAGGTGGTGTGGGCTGCTAAGGTTGTACCTCTCGGTGCTTGCAGAGAAATAAGAGAACAGGGGAAAATGGAAGGTTACTAATAAGGGTTTGAAATAGGAGAGAGAGGTGAGACAGTGCAATGATGGTGGCCTGAGAACTCGCTGAGGTGGTGCTGGTGATGATGGACTGGTGTTGCTGCACCTTATGTGCAGTGCATATAACTTAGAGATGAAAGGAGAGAGTGGATGATGAGGGTGTATGGCCTTTGGCCTCTCTGCATGTGTAAAGAATAGAGAGAGTTTAAGAAGGATGGAGATGAAAACTAAGAGGGTTAGAGGGAAAAAGTGACATGGCAGCCATCTAGTGGAGGAAATAAGATAGAGAGATTTGAAAAATGGGAAAAATGGTTTCCCGAGAGATAGGGAGACATAATAGTGGTGAAGGAATAGGCGTGGGCCCTACATGTCTCACAAAACAATACAAAAATATCTTTCAAAATGGAATTACTAATACACCCTTTACAATCGTAATTCCGTAAAATCTTCATCGTAGCTCCAATTTCAATTCCGCTTGCGCCTACGCATTTGTAATGTTGAGTACTTCGAGAATACGACAAAATAGTAACTCGTACGTGTCACGAAAATACGGTCTGCGAAAGTCAAAATCCTTGTCTTTAGGGACATTTCCATCAATTCAATCATTTAAAATTAATAAAAGTGTCAAATTAGGGACGAGTCGTCACAAAAATTGATTTGCCTATCCAATTGCCTAAATCATTGAAGATGCTCTAAAATCTTAACAAGAGTCATAGATCAAATAATCTAACGGAATCTAGCGACTTTTGTTTGAGAAATGCTAAGAAGACTTTTTCAAAGTAAGACTCTCTATGGAGTCTTTGCCACCGCCGAAGCCAAGTACAAAGCTCTGGTGAGCTATAGCATAGGGAAAGTTTTAGTTCTTTAAGCTTATAAATACTAATCACTTGGGCTATTTTATAATTTTAATTTGCACAACCCGCCTATCAAATAAAAGTATAAATCTTAGAGCTGTTTTTAGGAAAATAACAGTAAATAAGTATTAAATAAACTCATCACTTTGACCAATACTAAAATTTAATAGTGATAAATTAAAACTTCTATACCTTCCTTATTTTATTCATTTGAAATTTCAAAGGCTAGAGGTCTAGAAAATAAACTAAAAAGTTCTTACTTTAAATTATTAATTTCAAGTTTATTACATAACTTTATGTAGTCAACAAAAAAAACAAAAAAATTAAGTATTTGATTTTGAAGAAATAATTTTAGCTTAGCTCACTCACCGAATAATTCTTGGCTCTGTTATTGCTCTCTGCAACCTCACAATTTAACGTCAATCAACGTGCCAATATTATAAAATATTGTGTAAAAACATGAGATAACAGAGATTCTATGAAAAATTCAACTTTTAAGATAATCCTTTTAACAATTTAGGAATACATGGGTTGTAAAAGTACAATATGCCATAATTAGTTTGGCATATTTAACTCGGACTATTGTAGGCCCAAATATAACCCTTAGTTTTTATTAATTTTGAGTCCCGTGAATCTAGATCATCCAATGCTTGTAGCATTTAATGCTACGTATCATCAAAGTGGAACGCAGTTTGAGGAATCCGTTGATTGGGGGTTATACGCGATACAACATTCAGCTTCAACTTATTACTTCCAAACTCATCATAGCCGCAAATTTTATTTGATAAAAATCAAGGGACAAGATTGACTGAAGTTGGGTAACGCTTAACATTTAACCTCAGCGTCCAGCATGTCTTTCTTGTCTGACATCTGTTCAAGTTCATCACTGATCGTTCTTTCTTTTCAATTGTTTCTGATTTTCAGTTATCATTTTTGTGTTAGAGATAGAGGAGAAATACATACGAGAGATATGAGATGTAGAAAAGTGGGCACGGTGGGAAACATGCAGAGAAAATGAAAACTAAAAACGAAAACTATTGTCGTCATGCATCTCCCGCATTCATCCTCATTTTCCCAGCAGTCACTAATGCTGCGTACAACAAATCACTATAAAAAATTGTCAAGTTTTTCCAACTCTGCATGATGAAAAGAGAATTTATAATTTCATATTCTGGTAAATAAATTTTATTGTGATTCAAATACAAAAATAAAAAAGGAAGGGAAAGAAAAACTCGATTTATAATATACATGAAGGGCAATGACACAGCCCATCGCGAATGATGGCATTACAAAACTCTGGGTAGCTTGCGGTTGCAAACACCACCCTCTTTTAACAAAAATAATCAGGAAAAAATAGAGCATTATTGAATTTGACATCGAGACGCTCATATCCTAACTCCTAGCCAACAACATTCCGTATATACCAAAAGCAAATATTTAGCTGTTCCTTCTGATTTTTGGCAGCAGCTGCAGAATCTCGCCTCGTGTTGATTCTCGAGCAAAGCTTGAAGAAGAAAGATGAACACGATAAATGCATGAAGATCAAGTTTTCCTGTGTAAATGATGTACTGTGAAGTTAACAGAGTAGCCTATTGTACAAATGAGATTGCATGAGAATTCGACAATGTGCATCAGCTAACAGAGAACCACTATTTTTACCAGGAATCAGAATAACATTTCACTGACCGGATGGCCGACTACTCAACCTCAAATAAGAATATGACTGATACTCGCAGTCAAAAACGGAAATTGTATGTTTTGGACAGAAATTGAGGTAACAGAAAGAAAACTAAGATCCTGTTCCAGGTAACAAACTCTTAGGACCTAATACTTAAGAGAACTTATGACTAGAGCTATCATAAGTTTACATTACAGAGCCAGTTATTATTTACGCCCTTTATAAAACCTGTGTACTCTACTTACACCCAACAAACTATTCTTTTTTTTTTTTTTCCCGCCCCCTACATGTGCATCAACAGTGGAAAACTTCGAAGTTCGAACCAGGAATCCCTCTCCGCATCCACCTCCACCCACTTCCTCTCCCAAAACCCAGATTCCTTCTCTACTCTCTCACCTTGAAGCCTCCATGTCTAGTCGTTGCTCTGGTTTTTTTTTTTTCACTAGGTTATAGAAAATCCAACAAAAAAGCGAAAAAGCAAGGGAAACTATGTTTATTTTCAATTATTTTGGTCTGTAACTATTTGATTTGTGATTGTTTGAATACAAATGTCTAATCTGTAACTGTGGAATTCTCTAATTATCTAAAACAACGTCAGCCCCATTTCTGTGTCCCTTGCATGCCCGGTGCAGCCCAAAACTCCGGCGATTGGTGAGCCACCGTTGGCCCTGCAACCTCCTATTCATTTGGGCGTTCATAACAGGGCTGGGTGCAACAAAAAAGGGCTTCAAGTAAGAAGACTCATCATACTGGGCTAGTTGATTTTGCGGCTGGAATGAAGATCTTATACACCAAAATGAATTAAGGGGGCGGCAAATAAATAGAACAAAAGCTGGGGGTAAACAATGGATGGGGTTGTAACTAGGGGGTTATCCATAATTTCCTAACCATTAAACTCTGTGATGCACCTCCTTCACTTGAGACAGTCTTCTCGATATAATAACCACCAATAGGGTACCACCAAGTAGACAACTACAGAAATACAAATGGCCTCATCTAAATGCGGTAGATCCATAAACGTAAAAGGAGTAACGACAAGCCAGCCACATTTGAGAATGACAAGTTTCTTTGATACACATATATCCCAAAGTAAGACAGAATTGCGCATGGACTTGGCAACCCAAGCAATTAGCATAAATTTCAGATGATTGAAGAAGTTCATGAACTTACAATTGGCTTCCTTCAAATTTAGATGCATGGACTTGGTAAAGCTTTCATCTGCCATCATCTTGCTCATCTGTCTCCTCAAGAATAACATACTTTGCAGCAACATTTGTTGTGACTGGTTCCTCCATGTCATCTTCACTTGTATGACGCGCCTTTAGCTTATCGTATCTGTAAGATAACATGCATAAATAATCATGAGTGAGACTTACGTATTTAAAAATTCTTGTCTTTTACTTCATCCTACTTCCATCCAAGCAGAAACTACTTCCCTACACACTTCCTATCATCTCCTTTTCTCCCCAACTATATATAGACAAAACCAAAATTTACCTATCATAATTTCTTTGCCTCTCCTGCCTATATTGTTACTCATTCTCACTTGTAATTTTATGTATTTATTCAATTACTGAATGTAGGAGGTATCCCACTACATATTTTCAACAGACTAATGGATGATAACAATTTTCATGACCGTTTCACTTTTGAACATGCTACAACATAAGCAAAAGAGCAAACGATTCTCCCCAAACTGAAAGAGTACTTACTTGTACCAGTTGAATAAACTAACACCAAGCATAATTATGAAGAGTCCAGCTCCCTTCAACCTGGTAAATTCATCATGGAAGTAAATGACTGCAACCTGAGTATGACAAAATGATAGGATCAGAAATCAAAACAAAATTTTGGCCTCCAGGATAAATATATGGACAAGTACAGAAACCTGATCAGCATCAAAAGAAGACAAGAACACAAAATGATTAACATAAATTTTCAACTTCTATGATTCTATCCACTAAAATCCATAGACTCAAATCAGAACATGTACAAAGCATAAAAGAAAGATCTAGCATGTGAGCCAACCAGGTTGTTTGCAAACTCTCCCATGGCATATAGATCTAGGATCTAGCAAACTCTCCCATGGCATAGATCTAGGATCTAGTAGATCATGAATGTAAAGTTTACGCATAGAAAATGTAAACTAAGTGGGAATTAAATCAGGCATCACTGCAATCTGCAACTAGTTCATGCAACTCCTTAATTAATTTATGAAATCTAAGAGATAAAGCTCTAAAACATGAAACTATCGTATTAAACTATTAATGCAACCAGCTTAGTTGCTCCTCTCTTCACGCAATCAGTGGCATGAGGAAGTCTTTTGTTTGTTGCCACTTGATAGTTTACTGTTTTTCAAATCAGGTAGGAAAGCAGAAATCAATGATTAGATATCAACCATAGAATCCAAACATATTCCAAGCCTTGGCCTCCCAGTTCCACACCACTCAAGTTAACTCAACTATTCCTTCATCTCCAAAAGGATAGGCCAGACAATCAACTGTTATTTGAGGTAAAAAATAACTATAGTGATACATGCATATAGTTCTCCCTCTGATATAAACTGTTCAGGCATACAGACAGTTCGACAACAACAGAATTCACATGCATAGACAGGTAAACTGTAACTAGCAGCCACTAGCACGAATCCATGCAGGGATGGAAAGCATCTCACCTTCTACAGAAAAGACATTGACAAAACACTTCTCAACCTAAAACTGAAATTAGTCTAAATAATTTGTTAGGACTGTATATTCACACAATGTGAATAATTAAAGAAAAGGAAAAAAAAAAAAAAAAAAAAAAAAAAAGAAAAGGATTCTGTTTCTCCAAGTGAATGTGGTTGTAATGCCAATGAAACCATTTGGGTACATAACAAGTACACACATAAATAGAAGTTTCACTATTTTTTTGCAAGACAACTTTTTCAGGCAGTGGGTATACCACTAGTCAGGAAAGTAGACTCCTAAGGTTCTACATATCCAACATCTTTTTGACAATTAGGGTAACAACCAAGATTTACAACATTGATAGGCTCATAACATGCTACATATTGCAATAAGATGATGCTTCGTGATCAATCCCTACTCTAAAAGGAAGTCATTCTAGCATTCACAAGAGTAGAATCAAGAGACAACAGTTACTTGAATCTGCTTAACAGCACTGATGAGCCATTATATATAACAGTACTCATGTAATTCTTAAAAGAAACAAACAATATATAACTATGAGATTGTCCTGCTTAGGACAAGTAGGTCCAAAAGGTAAGACAACCAGAAATTTAGAAGAAGGGACCAACATAGAAAACAGAACATACCAATATAGTGACAGCCTCCTTAACAACACCTGCTATTGTTACTGTGACAGCACTCGTTACGGAGACAAGAATGAATTCTGTTAATACCTGCAGGAAAAGGAGAGCTTTGTCAGCCTAAACCCTGCTTGATAATTATACAGTGTAAATATATGCATGTATGTAACCATTCTCTTATAAGATCGTAAAAACACCTCTGCTTCAACCCTTCAATTATATATAAATAGCAGAGATGATTTGAGTGTATATCTCAACTCCTATGTGTCTCAGCCATCCATATCCAATCTAACCACTAACAAAAAAAAAAAGGATCTCTATTCAAGGACCTTATTACACACATACTTGGGTGTTTAAAATCAAAGTAGAACTTAAACCAGGAACTAGTCAACACATATCCTGCCAAACTTAAAGCAGCCCCTCAGCCCTCACATAATACCCAAATTTAAAGTCAACAACAAAAGTCTTAAGTATACAAACATAAGGAAAAAAAATACATTTTTGTAATAAGAAAAAGTTTTCACTATTCTCCTACCATAAAAAAGGCAAGGGTTCCACCAAAAAGCATCAGCAAGCAACTTCGACCGACATGCCCTGGATTGTTGAAGTAATTGTTTTTTCTAAGTTCATCCCAGGGATCAAAGGCAAGAGAGAGAAGGGCAGTCATTACTGCCATCACTGGGGTCAAATAGCTCATCAATGTAAGCGGATTTCTCAAACCTGGAGCAATTTAACAGAATTACTGTAAGAGTATGTTATGCAAAGAGCAGATAGTCAGATAATGTCCTGATTCTTATAGAAATACTCCCATCCAAATAAAATTGACACCAGGAATTAACCTGGTGCGAATTGCATCTTAACTTGACTGCATGCATAACTATAACTATTCCAGTGCCAAAATCTTGTCTAAACCTATCACCAATGGTAATCTCTCAACTTGGTCCGGTTCAGTTGGGTGAGATCATTGGAAAATAAGGTGGACCTTCTTTAAATCAAGTATGAATTTTGTGCTACAACGTGGTGACATCAAGTATGCATTGATGCTCTTATTTCAAAAGAACTTGTAGAATTTACAAATCAAAATATTTGTTTAAATTATTAGAAAATGGAAAACTGTTACACTTGGCAACAACGGCAATTTACTTGAATAAGTTGTAACTCTAGCAGGGACTGGCCACATTGACATGTTATTTCTATTACATGTAATGATGTCACCATAGTGGCAACTGATGACCCTATACAAGGTGCAAGAACTCTTTTGAAGACAACAGGTGAAGTATATTAGTGAAACACTGCAAAAATATTGAGATTGCAATAATATCAAATAAGACTTACCATAATCTTCTTTCTTTATTTCGATTTTGGGAAAAAGTTCACGAGCGTTGTGCATAACAAAGTAACCAATAAAATCATGTAAGAGCATGTAATTATTAAAAGTGAAAAATGGTTGAAACCGAGTAGCACATAGCAAACAAACCTGCAAAAGAATTTGTGTCATGCACCAACGGAAGCCAGACATTACAGCAGCAAGCATGACAAAAATGAATCCCCAAAAGTCAAATTCTGTCTCTTTTGCAACTGCACATTATTCAAAATGGAAAGATAAGAAAACATTAACATCGGAAATCATAAATGATTAAAAGTTACACCTGAGAAATTTTCTTAAGAACCTAATTAAAGCAAGAACTAGTGGCATAAAAATAAAAAAAAATGGTAAGGGTTTAAATTGAGGTCTCAGTTGAGATACTTAAAATCTCAAAGTACCTTTACATGTTCAAAAACTTAGTGATCAATCTGCACTGAAGTCTAAAACAAACAATAAGTTTTTAAAAAGTATCTATAAGTTCCACGAATGTGATCACAAAGAGATCTTATTATAAATGGAACCTGACGGGGACCTTGGTTATTTCCATAAATAGGCCAAATCCAACAATAGCAAGACTTTAGGACAGATTTAGTTTAACAAAGAGATGGCGGAAAAGCCTAATGATAAGTTCATTAAAAATTAGAAGTATAAAATGTCCTGTTCAACTTTCTTTCAAGCAAACCCAATATTGTTGAAAAGATTGATGAGAGGGAATGGAGTAGAGATAAATGAAATGAGAAGCAAGAAAGAAAGGGGCAGGGAGGGAAAGAATCTTTCATCCTGAGAATTGAAATATAAAATTTATAAAATGAAAAGAAAATATGTGCATATTGAAATAAATTATATGCTAAAGCTTGTTACCTGTTAATAGTATTCCGAGTGAGATAATTAATATGATCCCTGAAAGTCTAACACTTGGTGACTCCAATCTAT
The DNA here is from genome assembly GCA_007844245.1 of Pyrus betulifolia. Lineage (NCBI taxonomy): Eukaryota > Viridiplantae > Streptophyta > Magnoliopsida > Rosales > Rosaceae > Pyrus > Pyrus betulifolia. The sequence goes on along the minus strand of VDML01000018.1, from coordinate 4,505,588 downwards.
GAAGCAGCGAATTTGCAGTGCACAGCAGGACAAGAGTCACAATCAGAGAGAAAATGAAAGTGGTGGAAACCAAACAATAAGCACCAACGTAGAGGGTTTCTAGACAACAATTTGTAACACCCATTCTCAAATTTACTACTTAATTGAGGTAATATTTGATTGAGAGGCCGCATAGATTCTTATGTTAAGAGTATGAATCCCAAATCAGGAAAATAAGGGACCTTGCATGTGCTTGGTGTTATGGTGGAACCCAACTTTCTTCATCTTAGGGGTTCATTATCAATTTATCAGTCAAAATAAATAAAGCTCATAAAAACAAATTTTGTGCCCTAACCTAACGACTGACTTCAAGCATGCAAAATCTCAGAAATGGAAACTGGAAATGATAAACAAGAAAAGAGAGTATTTATTTTAGTTTTCTTTTTAGTCATGTCTTGAGGCTTGGGGTGTGGCACAGTGACTTGCATGATATAATTTATCGTTCAGTTCAACACTAATGTTGACCCAGAATAGATTTTATAACTATAGTATAAGAAATGAGGGAGAAGAATCACTCAAGCACCAATAGGGATACCAGAAAAGCACTGGATTACATACAGCAAAGACTGGATAGCATTCAGGTACGGATATTTATGCACATGATTAAGGAATCTGGGTACAAAACTCTAATGGCAAGAAATTTACCTGAAAGCAAAAGCAAATAGAAGGAGAAATATAGGAGCAGCTGATTTACACTGCAGAAGTGGAAAGGGAAGTCAGTTGCTGACTGATAAAAGTTGAAAGATGATAGGTTGTGGATGTGTAGAGAAAGTAACCAACCATTGTGGCAAATGTGACAGATATAAAAACAAGGGATGCGTTGCTTAGATTAACATCCATTGCTGTTCCAATAGCCGTCGGTACAACTGTGAAAGGCAAAGTCCATCTGTAGCATTAGTTGATAGAAAAGTTAATTTACTAAATAACATAAGAAGTATCAAGTATATGACCACAAACTTATAAGAATAGAAGGATATTTGTAAACACTAACCTAAGGCACTAAAGGAAGTGTGGCAAATTTTTGATAAAGTGTCTATGAAAAATTAAATGCCACGCAAAGAACTCTGATTTTGACGTAATCTTTAGCAACTCTGTTTCCTTTATAATAATTGTCATTTGCGACAAATAATAAACGAGCTGATGCAAGTAAAAGTTGTTAATACTGCACTTGTCCAATTATAAACAAAAGCTCTGTTTCTAAACGAGGAAAAAAAAAATGCAAAATCAGTCCCAGCAGGGAAGCAGAAAAAGCAATGCAAGTAATCTGCATTTGAAATTCAATAAAAAAATAATTTCCGGCTTCTCTACTTATATAGAAAGTAGAAACTCAACATTCAATGGTATAGGACACACAAATATGTTTCTATCCGTACAAAGCATGAATGCTTTTAATCTTTGATATTATATATACTACATATAATTTCAAGTTTCTCAAAATTATTCTGATCCTGTCATTCGGTACAATAGAGTCGCCATGAGGACACAACCCAGGTTCACAACAAGGATTCCACAAGAAGAAGAAAAATGGCATGACTGGCTATGTGATCGCAGTACCAATAGTAGTTAAATGGACAGGAAATTTAGACGTAATGCACATAATTTAAGGATTGTTATGAAGACAGCAGCAAGGTAAGTATATTTAAGAATGAGAAGGAAGATTATCTACAGATCATGCGTACATATTTCAGACAGTAAACAGTCCTCCAAAAGGTTGAACAGTTGAAGATATCTTTCAGATCTTGTAATCCATCTAGTTAAAAGAATTAACTTGACATTTATAAGATTCCGGTACTCTTAACAGTCATAAGAAATGGACTCTAATTGAATATTTTGGCCAATAAACCCAACTAAATAGTAGCACCTAAAGGCTCATTAAAAACAACTAAACAGAAGAAATAACCAATGACCACAAGAACACACCCCAGAACCTTGACAAAGACAGAGAAATAAGAAGCAGTTTTCAATGCAAAAAAGATATAAAATCAAGTTAAGAGAGCCTAATTTAGTCTGTGGGGGATTCAAATTGGGAGTTCAGAATTAAAAATATTTCACACTAAATGTTTACAAATATGTATGATGTGTCCTGGATCATGTCTCCATACTGTCTTCTACTCTACTCTGTTCAAGAATATATCATGCTGGCCTGTGTTGTGTCATTATCGTTCCCATGTCGATGCTTCACAGATTATGAGAGAACCCGCAATATGTACATGCTTCATGACCTAGGTCTAAGATTCCTCTAAAAACTTATACAAATCTACATTTGTTGGTTTGAGAGTACATGTCACTATCTTAACTTACACGTGTCCTTAAACTCTCTGCAGTCTGCATCCTTCACCACTCCCCACCTCACCCCCCCCCCCCCCCACCCCCCCGAAACAAAAAAAATAGGAAAATATATACTAAAGGAAGATTCTCTTGTTTTGACAGAAAATCCTAAAGAAAAGAAAATAGTCTCTCTCCCAAATTGATCCCATTTCCTCCTTCCAATAGAAGATTATCTTGTTCTGTTCCAACCAAGCACCACCACCAAAGGGACAAAATAGCACGTGCACAATGTGAGCACCTAATTAGCAACATTAATCAGACCGTGTTCTGACAGCACCAGATTTCAGTTTCTCAGTCACACTCACACCAAACCACCTCCAGCAGCCAATTCCAAATCAGCAATGCAAAATAAATGGTCTATACTTGCTCTCTCTCCTCTTTATAAAACACGCACATGTAAATAAACATGGAAAGGGCCATATTTTCTGGAGTATGTCACATGTTTTATTATCTTTCCATGAACCACCAACATGAGAAAATTTGCACCGTAGTTGGAACACCAGTGTTCCAAACCAAGCCAAATGGCTCGAATGGAGAATCGAATTGATTGGTGGCCAACTCAACTGAATATGGAAATATTAGTACGAAAAGGAAAAGGAAGGATGAAACACCACGATCTTGAGTCTACTCAATTAGAATGGAAAGAAATATCACTTAGAGTGGACAAGTCTGCATATTCTAATAATTGTCTATCATTCAAGTTTTTTACGAAACTGAAGGTTCCATGAAATAACACGAAGTGAAGAACGGGAGGCCAAGGAGTAGATGGCAGCATTGCAGTTTAAAGAGATTCTATTGAAGATAACCTTGAGAAATGTAGTTCCAAGGACTTGGGAAAGAACCTTTCTCCGCAAATCGAGAATCCAACCCATTGGCTGAAACTCCTTATTTGCTCCTAATGACTAAAATCACAAGGAACATGCTCCTTTGGATATGAATATGGCTTGGTGCACGTGTATGGCACAGTTCAAACAAAAAAACTATCGTTGCTTTGCAAAAGATCATTAAACGCATTGCATTCTCTTTGCAGGCCACAATTATTAGAGTTATGGATGGTAGCATATAAATTTTACATTTTGCATAACAAAATACCACTTGAATCTTCAAAAGAAGATAAGAGAAAAAAAAAAAAAAATGGGGAAACTAATCCACATAAATGCTCCTATTTGAAAGAGAAAAAAAAAAATAAAGTATAGATCCTAACAAACAATAAAAACACGGAAACTGCAAACCAACCAGCATCTGAATTAAAAGATGAAAGCACTAGGTTATTCAGTAAAGAACTTCACTCAATTTACAAATTGGAATAACAAAGCAAAACAAATATGACTTTACCTTTCACGAAGTAATCTCTCCATGACATAGCAACACCAGTTTGGAATCTACTAGACCAAAACCATGTGATTCCCTTTGACAAAACAGCTTGCATTGTGAAATGAACTGTATTCATCAAAAAGGGAGCAGGGAACTTCCCCAAATTATCTCCTAACAGACTTTTATTGTACCTAAACAATCCAACATTGAAAACCACAGGAAATAACATTGCATCAGTAAGTAATTTGAATATTTATTAACTACATACATCTGATGATTAATAGAGACGAGACGTAACTTACAAGGTCAACAACAGGCTGAAAGTGTACCATACAAGTACAAAGAACAATGTCTTCAACACATTTGTAAGAGTAATAGGGTTCTCCGAATTGGGTGGTAATGCTTCATGGTCATGCATAGAAATAAAGCTATCTACACCATCTGCCTTCCTTGCAGACCCATTCTCAATATCAAAGGGCAAATACTCCTCGTTTCCATTTGCACCAACCTGGTTAGCAGCAGAATCCATGGTATCACCACCGTTCAAGTGCATATTTCTCTTCTGAGATTTTGTATTGTGGTATTTGTCCTTATCTAAAATATTGTGTGCTAGCTCACCCTGTTGGAGCTTGGGCAATTCAAAGTCAGACTCTTCTTCTGCAGTCGCATCCGTATTTCCTAATAGACGATCAAAATGCATTGTCCCATCGTCATCGCACCAGCGAGAGAATGAGGGCTCCCTGCGATGGCCTGACGAGTGGCTTCCACTCTGAGCGTAGTTGGCTTCCGTGCACCTGACCTTTTTTGTGGTCAAATCACTCTCTACCATCTCCTATCAAGATCTAAATTAGATCCATCTATACCCTCCAACACAATCCAATCTACCAAATGGCCTATGAGGTTTCCGTAAAAGCAGTCCAAAGCATTGTCTAGCTTAACCGCACTATATTATCTAGCGCATAAACAACATTCTGAGCACGAGTTTCTTGGCCTAAACTCAAGACCCGTCCGAAGCTCCTCTAGAATTTCCACCAAATAACATAAAGTAATCAAACAGATATGCTTGGATGAATGTGAAGACTCCTCCAATAGTTCCTATTCAGATAAAAAACTCCATCAACAAAAAGCCAAAATTGTCCAATATAAGCTAAACTGAAATCAACGAGCCGCAAGAACGAAAATTCTGAAGGAAAACAAAGAACCGAAAACAACCCGCTACTCGGTACGTAAATGATTAGCTGAGCTCTTGTAAGTTTTCCCGAGAAAAGTTTGGGTGGATCATAGAATTTCTAAGCAACCAAACAGTGTTGAACCCAATGAAATAAAGTGAATAAAGCATTACAGCTGGAGAGCAGGTACCAAACCCAAAAAACCAACTTTGGGTCTGTTCCTTAAAGCATTGAGATCAAATGAAACACGAATGAATGAATGAATGAAAAAAAATGGATACAAAAAGTAGCTCATCGGATTATAAGCACGATCCACAAACTCCAAGGCCACAATCTTTAGCTTAATTCCATCAGATTACACAGAAATATACAAATAAAATATGAAACGTCAGAGTTAGAAATTGAATGCCAGAAGAGCGTTGAACTGACCTCAAATTTTGCGTGTTTGCCACAGAGAGAGAGAGAGAGAGAGAGAGAGAGAGAGAGAGAGAGAGAGAGAGATGTATAGAGCTGAGGAGGAGGAGAGAAGGATCCAATCTGGGAGTTGTTTGGTAATTTGTTTTAATTAAAATTTGATGTGAGATTAATATGTATGCGGTGTTCGTAAATTGTGTGCGGTGTCGGAGGGAATTTTTTGTCAAATAACGGAGGGGTATGAAACGGTGGGAATGTAGTTGCCCAATTGTATTTCTCACTCATGATGCACTCATATTTCCCATAATCTGTAAAAAAAATATTGCGATTTAGTACTACAGTTTTCATTGATAAGCGAGAATTCTTAAATTTGATTGTGAAGCTTAGCTCATTCTATCGTATGTAATAAAAAAAAAATGTCAAAAGCGTTTTTAATTTAAATTAAAACAAATAAATTTGTTATCATATGGTATTTTATTATCCTAAGAAAGTATAGTATTTTGAATTTTATATTGAGCTTGGAAATTTATATTTTGGTAGGATTTTGCTTTATTAGGTAGGGTTTTATTTTATTTTTTTTATTGGCTAGGCATGAATTGAAATATTCGGATTTGGTGGATCGTAGACTCGAAGCCTTATTAATATTTGCTTTATTTCTAAGATACAGGTTGGTCACCGGTGCACTGCATTCCCACAGATATGATTTTGAGTCTTTGACCCAACTTTTTATTATTATTATTATCACCAAAAAGAACTCATGATGCATATATATAGAACTCAACATTCTATCAATTAGAATATTAGACCATATGTAAAAGGAAAAACACGTCAAATTTGTAGTCGTAGATTGTTCTGATAGTTAAGACATTTCCTCCAATTTAATGAGTCTCGAATTCAAATTTTCTAGCGTAAATTAATATAATAATATCAATTGTATCCGTGAAATTCAAACATTAAACTTCTTGTTTACGAAGAGAATATTGCCACATTTCATAATTAGTTTTTTTTTTTTTTTAAAGACTATCTCGTATTGACATGTCATACTTTTATGCTGTGAGTTGTTATTAAAATGAAATAGTTCACCAGTATACAGGTATGATGGTATTTGGGGTTGGTGCAAAGCAAACTTGCAAATGAAAATATGATGGGAAACTGTTAGCATTCAAAGTTTGGTACGAAATTGAAGGTAAAGTCTATTCCAAGTAAAACTCAATCATTATAATAATGAGGAAGTTATTTTCACACACTTTTTTGTAGCTTCTTACATATTTTTTATTTATTTATAACCATTAGCTTGAATAAATTAAATGAAATTAGCAAACAAATTAAACAAGGGTGTGCAAGAAACTAAAAATGATGTGTGTTTATCATTTCCCGTAATGATAATAGCTTGTCCCCCTAAAACAAGTGAGGGTTCAAGGTGCGACACCTTAAGTGAGTGGTACAAGAGAGGATGAGACCAAAAATGTATAGAAAATATAAAGAAATACACTCATACCGTATAAATTTAATCAATTAGATAATACTCAATTACATCAAATATACAAATCAATAAATAAAGGAGTATACAAAAAAGAGCAAGGAATAATTTGGCATGTGATATCAAGAATGGCATTTTTTTTTCATTGTCTTAAAGTCGTAGACGCCTCCCACGTGCAAGTTAAACAAGGCATGCCCCAAGGATCCTTATCATTTACCTCGAATAAATTTGCTCGTCGATTCTACAGTGGGGGCATAATTTGCTGAGTTTTATGGACATGTACTTCAGATACAACCAAATCATGATGTACGAGTTGGGCATGGAAAAAAACATCTTTTTCATTGATAGATGTGTAAGCGTGATAGTCCTTGTAACATCCCTCATCATCCAGGGGAGTAGATCATGTAAGCCTTATATGTATATTCTCGTCTCTACCTAGCATGAGGCTTTCTAAGAACTCACATGAGAACTTCCCAGTGGGTCACCCATCCTGGGATTGCTCTCGCACGAACTCGCTTAACTTCGAAATTCCTACGGAACCTAAAGTCAGTTGTAACATCCCACATCACCCAGGGGAGTGGATCCTGTAAACCTTATATGTATATTCCATCTCTACCTAGCACGAGGTCTTTTGGGAGCTCACTAGCTTCGAGTTCTGTAGAAACTCCGAAGTTAAGTGAATTCGCGTAAGAGCAATCCCATGATGGGTGACCCACTAGGAAGTTCTCGTGTAAGTTTCCAAAAATAAAACCGTGAAGGTGTGGTCGGGGCCCAAGACGGACAATATCGTGCTACGGTGGAGTCAAGCCCAGGATGTGGTGGGGGCCCGGGCCGGGATGTGACAGTCCTCCATGACCTTCTTGGGAGCACAACACAAATAGACCTAGTGGTCTAACGCCTTATAGTGGTAGCACCACTGGCGAAGGTAGAAATTGTCGGGGAGATGTGCGAACTCAAAAGAGTGCAAGGTTCAAAAAAATGGCAACAACCAAATCATTTTATATAATAATATCTTGGCATGGTGTGGTCTTTAGGTTAACAAAAAGCATTTTGGAGACAATGTTTACGAATTACTTCGCAATAATTAGGTGGATAATCAAGCATTCGACGTCTATGTTCAAGGTCTACAAGAACATTAGCCAAAATTTCATCAAACTTAATGACCTTACTTTGTTGTGAACTACCCAGAATATTTGAAGGAGGATTTAAACACTGTTTCTTATAGTATCGTTCTATTACGTAACTGTCTAATGGGGAAAAAAAGAGTCTTAGACTCATAATCCTAGAGTTGAATATACTATATGACTAATAACTAATTAAACCAACAATTCAATTAACCAATACCAATAAGCATATAAATATTCAGTAAACCAAAATTCAATTCAATTAATCAATATCAATAATCATATAAATTTTTGGGCTTTTTTTTTCTACCGAAAGGAGAGGCGGCCACCCCTGTTTGCACCTTAAAAGCTTCGTCATTGGGTAGCACATTTCAAGTTGAAAGGATTTTTAGCAACTTTAGGTTTACTCTTAAAGTTATGGGCTTTGGGAGCAAGGGAATCATGCTTCGGGCAAACATCTCCTTTTTGCTGGTCAGATTTTAGTCTCCCCTTGATTGCATGCTTGGATTTGAGATCCTTCTTGGGTCCCTTACACCTCTAGCAGCATTTCTAGCTATTTAAAGTGATCACATGTGCTTCTGGATCAACTCTAGTGTCAGTGGGTCAAGACTAATGGTTCTTCATCAGTAGTTGATTGTTCTTCTTAGCAATCAACAAGACAAATATGAAATCCCAGAATTTAGTAAAATTTTGTGCTCGATATTGCTATTGCAAATTGATATTCATACCATGGAAGGTTGAATAGGTTTTTTTGCTAGAAATCATGTTCATTCAACTCTTCCTTCCAATATTTCAACAATGATCAAATTCTACATACTTCAGAGTTATATTCATTCATAATAGAACTAGCCCAGGCCTAGTGCCAACAGGGCGCCTGTCCTAGGCCTAAAATTTTAAGGGGCACCAAAAAGTTTTTGTCCAAATGATAGGTATAAAAAAATGATAAATTCTGATATAGTGCACACTGACCATCACATTGTCTTGAGATGTTGAACGCCTCGAGATTCTTCGTTGTTTAGTACGTATTCCAATTCCAAGGATCAAATTTCATGTTTCAAGAGAAGCCTTTAATTTAATTAAATGTTATAAATCAATCCTTAAGTCCAAACTTTTCATAATCATATGCTTGTGCCGCAGTTGTTCGAAATTCCAAAATTTCAAAGACATTCGAGTTTCAGAATTTTAGTCGGTCCATTCAAAATTTCGAATACCCAACACGGTATCGGTGATTGTGCCAAAAACCCAATCTCCCATTTTCTAGTTTTGCTTCCTGCTTCTAGTTCAAGCTGCCTTACTTTAGTAAATTGGTGCTTCCTGCTTCCAACAAGGAAGCTAGGCAAAGACCGACTTTTATTTTTTTCAATTTGATGTATGCCATTGCCTATTGGATCACTGCGAGACTAACAAGACCCACATGGGCCACACCCATACCCTTGGGCCTAGAGTGACGCAATCTTGTAGTCTACACTCTGCAGATAGGCTAGATGGCCCAGATTAAAAACTTTTTTTCTTCACTATTATCAATTTTTTCAAGTTGGTTTTGCTTTTTACAAATTAGTTTTAATTTCGTAAAAGGATTGCAAATCTACAAAAGCAATAACCTGCAACAATCGTATGTCGTATTGAGACTGCCAAAGCATAAAAGTTTGAGACTTTGAGTGGCAACTGACGAATAGGTATTTTTTTTAATTTTTAAATATGTTGAATTGATATATCGTCAGTTACTAATGTTTTTATAATATATGTTAGAATGTTATGCCAGTGTTTTAATTAATATATAATATGTTGGAATGAAAAATGGCACATTTTGAGCATTCGCCCTGGGCACTCGAAAACTTAGGACCCTGATTCACAAACTTATAGTCCTGGTATATTAGATTAATCCAATTGTGCTTAGCTTCAAGCCAAGTAATCAACTTCTAATGACTAAATCGATTAGCTAATGCTTGCCAGAAAGGTTCCCTTCTCAGCTTCAATCAATCAGCTAATCCTTCCAATTGCATCTAGCTTCAATTTGTAACGCATGATGCATGTGACGGCATATATGATCATAGTGGTTGCCTTCTCAGCTTCACTTATTTGGTTCTCAACCTTGATGGTTGCTCTAATACCCTTTGCGGTAAGGTGGAGCTTGAAGTCTTGAATCCACTTGAAGAGTTTCTTCGGATAAGTCCAAAGCAATGAAAAGACCAAAAGCGAATTAGTGCTTTGAATTAAATTTGCACCCGTTGTAGCTAGAACCATAAGTTCAAGGGACATAATTTGGTTTAAAGAATTTACATCATGGAGATCAATACTTATCAACATGGTTGGTGAACTTCTTTGGGAACAAAACCCCATTTTTTTCAGTGGCATGCCCAAAACCTTGGGATCGAGATTGGAATGAATCTCAGATTCACTCAACATGTATTCATAAAAATCCTACAAGAATACACACATATACATATGCAATAGAAAACAGATATAACATTGCAATAGTATATGATAAGCATATAAAGTAACAACTTCAAATTCTTATGTGTGGGGAATCATCTAGACTCATCATTGCTTATGTTTGAGCCTCAAGCTTAAGTATTAAGACATAGGTGTGTATGGACATTCAAGCCCATTCCAAAATCAAAGAGGGATAGACCTATACAGGGGTTTGAAAATGTTCAGCCGAAACTGAGGTTCCATTTGGTACCCTCATGCTGAAGTTGGGATATCAGGTTCGGTACACCTTCGGTTCTGAAAAATGCTAGACGCTAGTTGGGCGGCAGGCTAGGGCTTAGCGCCTAGGCAGCCTAGGTGGATTTAAGTAAATCTATAATATTTCGTTTAAATAAGTGTTTGATTATACTTAAAATATATGCGAACTACAAAATATAATGACATATATATTATGAAGTATTGAAACATAATGAAAATATGGGAAACAAACATATAATGTGTGTTCATTTAAGTATGCTACAAGTCTTTTACAATTTACGGAAAAAAATAAAATGCAACATAAAAGTTATTTATTTTTTGTCTAACTAAGTCGCAACCTAGGTGGGTTTGGATGGGCTAGGTGGGTGCCTAGTGATCTAGGCAGGCACTTCAACAAGTCTAGGTGCCCTTTCTTAATTTTCAAACACCTAGACATGAATCGGGGTGGCTATTTGCCTAGTGCTTAGGCGTGGCCTAGGCGGGGCTAGGCGGAGATTTTTAGAACAGTGAGTACACCACAGTCGAAAGTTGGGTTTGTGATTTGGTAGGCTTCTACTGAATCAAGCACTTTGATCGGTATATCATTGCCAAAGCAGAACATGTCCTTTGGAACATCATAGCCAGAGATGTCAAGGTTCATTTGATAGACTCCTGCCGAAGTAGGGTCTATATCACTCGATATCTCTTAACTAATCTCTAGGATAACCTCTTTCTCACCAGAATAACCAGGCCATCCATTTCAAGCGGTGTATGGGGTTTCTAAGGCTGAGGAGAGGCTCCAAACTTCACCATAAAGTTTGATAAATCGAAGAAGGTGGTTTCCAGGCAAAGTTCAAGATTTAGGCTTTTGGTGAAACCCAAAGTCTTACACGACAATGTAATCTTGACGTTGGGGGTAATGAGTTGTCCATAGATCTATCCTTCTAGGGTCTATAAATATATCCCTGATGTCATTGTCATTTATGACAGAAAACATTGGTGGTTGGACAACATTTAGATCAAGGGTTTTGTCTAGATTCTTGAGTAATTTCCTTAATTATGTCACCAACGTTATCCCCATCACAACCTTGACAACTACATGCGTTGAAGATGGGTGGCATCACGATCAACGACGACCAATGTCATTAGAGATGGCTTGGAATCGCAACCCTTACGATTGCACTAGGTAGGGAGACGACGACCAGGTCGGGAAGAAGAAGACATGTTAAACGGCTTGTCGGCTAGACCTGGGTGGATGACTAGCACAGCTCATCAGCTTGCATGACTATGCTCGAAACGTAGGTGCGGCTTCTACAATTTAAGGTTTTGGAATTACTTTGTAGCATGATATTGTCCGCTTTGGGCCCCGATCACGCTCTCACGGTTTTGTTTCTGGGAACTCACACGAGAACTTCCCAGTGGGTCACCCATCTTGGGATTACTCTCATGCGAACTCGCTTAACTTCGGAGTTTCAATGGAACCCAAAGCCAGTGAGCTCCCACAAGGCCTCATGCTAGGTAAAGATAGGAATATGGGCTCTACTCGCACGAGAGCAATCCCATGATGGGTGACCCACTAGGAAGTTCTTGTGTAAGTTCTCAGAAACAAAACGGTGAGGGTATGTTGGGGCCCAAAGCAGACAATATCGTGCTATGGTGGAATCGAGCATGGGAAGTACCCGGGCCGGGATGTGACAATTTGGTATCAGAGCCTAACCCTGGTCGTTGTGTGCCGACGACGATGTCAGGCCCCTAAGGGGGGTGGATTGTGACATCCTACATCACCCAGGGGTGTGATCCTTATATGTATATTCCCATCCCTACCTAGCATGAGGCCTTTTGGGAGCTCACTAACTTTGAGTTCCATCGGAACTCCGAAGTTAAGCAAGTAGCGCACAAGAGCAATCCCATGATGGGTGACCCAGTGGGAAGTTCTCGTGTGAGTTCCCAGAAACAAAACCGTGAAGGTGTGCTGGGGCCCAAAGCAGACAATATCGTGCTATGGTAGAATTGAGCCCGGGAAGTGGTCCCACCCGTGCCGAGATGTGACAATAAGAGTATGTGAAAAAGAGAGGATGGCAGAGAGAAAATAGCTCATATGTATGAAAATTGTGTCGTTACCCCTTGGCCTTGTACTAGGGATGGTGATATAACCCATCAAAGTCGATCCCCGCATGTAATCGATCCAAACGGTTCAATTTTAGAGATTAAATTTCAAGTACTTTTCCAATTATGGATAGCCGTCGGGTAAATTTTCAGTTTTGAGTTCGGTTATGGTTATTAGGGTATCCGCCTCGAACCCATATCCAAAACAGAACTATTTTCATTTTTTTTAAAAAACATAAATATTTATTATATGGAAAAACGAGTTATCAATAATCATGCGTTATAAAATATGAAAGTCCTTATAAGCATTATATCATTAATAGTATAATTAGGACATCTTCAAACAAGATGTCAAAATTTTATTTGATAGTTGATATGGCCAATTGAATACAAATGTTAAATTTTCTTCTTTTTTAATAGATGTGTCAAATATTTATATTATTATTATATGGACCCCATGGTTACATTAACTATTAAAAAATAATTAAAAACCATGCATAAAAAGTTAAATTAAATTAAATATATTAGACTCATTCTTTGTTTTATGTAAAAAAAGACAACTAAAAAGTAAGGAGTTAAATGACTCAGTTGTCATATCATATATGTCATATACATTGGAGAATATCCGAATATCATTAGTCTTATTTGATATATTTGACATCTCCTTTATAATATGTCAAAATTTTGTTTGTTGGCTAATGTGGCCAATTGAATACCAATGTTAAATCTTGTGGCCAATTGAATATTCGTTTTATTATTATATTGGGCCCCACAGTTACATTAACTATTAAAAAAATAATTAAAATTCATTTTAATTTTTATTCTATTAGTTGTCAATGGGACCATGCATAAAAAATGTAATTAAATATATTTCACTTCTCTTTGTTTGATGTCAAAAAAAGGCAACTAGAAAGTAAAAAGTCAAATGACCTGTCACATCATATATGAAATATAGGATGAAAAACACCTCAATGTCATTTAGTTTTACTTAGCGTATTTGACATCTCTTTTAGAGATAGTCTTATATGCTCATTAATTATCAGTAGTATAAATATTTTTTTGATAATGTAAATTTTTTATATTATTTATTATATGCATTATATTAGTTCTATTAATAATAATAGTCTATTTAATCTCATTTTTATTTAAAATCTACCATTTAATTAATAATATAAAGATATATAAATATCTTAGCATGAAAAACCGTTAATTGATGGGAAATCCGTTATCCAATGAGTTCAATTATGGGGAAACCCGTATGGGGATTCTACAGTTTTGAGTTTGGGAAAATATCGGATTTGGATGTGGGATGAGACATCCAAACCCGATCTACCGTTGCCATCCCTACCCTTTACCTTTATTTATAGTAATCAAGATGAATTTTTTTGCCTTACAAGTAATACAAATGTATGAAAATTTGATCTTCAAACCAAGTTGGAATTCTACTTTAAGTTTACGCAATTACATTCGCAACTAATAATTCTATTCACAATAACATTCAAATTATAAAACTCCTTGAAACCTGATATTATTTACATACAAAAACAAACCAATGTCTCTAATTCCAAGCTACAGCAGAAAGAATCCACAACAATGAGCTCAAAAATTGGAATGTCTAGAAATACATGACTAAGTAAATCCACCTTCAAAGTTTAAAAGTATACATAATATAAACATCAAAACGTCGAAGTGTTCACAATTTAACTAAAATTATGTAGCTGGAGTGGGGCGCCCTATTTGGTTCCTAAAGTTATCTACATTATCTGTGTTCCACCAAAGCTTCTTCCGAATAGCTGGATTGACATCACTCGCTTTGCCATCGCCATCGCTATCCATTCTTTCTGACTGTACTTCCGGCGCATCATCTAAACCAGGAGTCTCAGTTAGGCATTGTTCCCAAAAGACATCATTTGCCTTGGCTGGCTCGGCATTTTTCACTTCTACTACATTTTCTTTCGAGGAATCAAGAGCAGGGGCACTGTCGGGCTTGGAGTTCATATCAATTGCTGAAGATTTAGACCTGAAATCAACAGTGTGGCACATTGATGTTACAGTAAGGATGTCAAAAAGATTTGCGGACCCAGCCACCTCTGGGAAGGAATGAGCATTCATTGAATTCGGTGAAGATATATGCGATCTAGGTGAGCAAGGCCTGCTATTCATGCTGGTGTCTTGTATTTCTGTAACAATGATAGGAGAGGCCTGAGACAACGGGCCAATATCATTTACTTCTTCGGGCATCGCTTCCCCAACCCCATGTAGAAAATCTTCCCAAAAGTTCAAGGAAGACTCCATCTTCTCAAGCTGGTCCAACTTTATTCCCAAAGTTTCTTTCTGCGGATTCAAAGTCAAATCTTCCATACCAAAGTCATCAGGAAAGTGGTTCGATTTCAGTAATCTTCTCTTTTTGCTATGGATTTCTGACTGCTGCACAAGTACAGAAGCAAATCCCGGTTTCTGCACTAGTTGAGCCAGGAAAGCCGTATATTGCCTCTGCCGATTCTCCATGTTCTGCAGCTGATCTCGTAATATCTGTATTTGAAATTCAAACTCCTGGTTCTCTCTTTGATGCCGTTGTACCTCCAACTCAAGCAAGCTTTTATCATGATTCAGTCTGTTGATTTTCTTCTCATATTCTTCTCTCTCCGTATCAGTCAAAGGAACTGAAGAATACTCGTGATTCTGCAAGGAATGACTATGAATTGGCTTGCGGCGGTGAATATTCTTCAGCAGATGTCTTCCTCCCCTTAAGAATTCCTCATTTGCAAACTCCCACTGTTCTGGATCAATCTTTCTAAACCCCTGCGCATACAGAACACAAATGTTTAACAATTACAAATCATACGTACTCAGATTAACAACTCAAAAGGAAAAAGAAATTTCATGGTGCTAGGTTAAACAAATATTGTACTAAAGTAGCACATGCTATATTAATCAAGCACACACATAATACATATTTCAAGCTTTCTAATCTCCTGAGGAATGGTCTAAATCCTCCTTATAGCAGATTTCTCGTTACCGTTTTAGGAATGGAATCAATGGTTTAGTTTTTTTCGTCTGCACAGTGAATGGAAAAAGTTCAAGAAGTAGCAATTCTATATCTCAGCACTAAGAGCAAAAGTCTATAATTCGACTTCAGAAATGACCCGCTCTTTCGGATAAAAAAGAACTTAAATATGACCTTTTTTTAGATTTCCCGCCCTACAAGAAGTAGCAATTCTGAACTATATTTTCTCCTTCTTTAAGAAAACTCATCCTACAAATCTCAGCAAACCAGGGCAATATAAGATACACTTCAAACCAATGCCTTTACATGCTCCATAACCGTGCAACATAGGAAATATTTGCACCTTTTGCTCTCCCTTATCCAGAAAATACCTCTGAATTGCTGCCCACCATATGGTAGCATGTCTTGGAAGCTTTCTGGTGAGGCCTCAACACCGTGTGCCAACAGGGTACCTGCCTACTCAATGTGCTGACACTTTCCCCTAGTTCAAGCAAAATAAACACCCCGTGCAAAGCATTTATATAATCTTATCGCTCAAATTTCAAACCATGTCAATTGACTGCTGAGTATCCTCAGTCGTAGCAGCCGCAAGAAGCATTTCTTGTTTTCGCCATCATTTTAGAAGTTTACTCCATGACCAGGTTTCTTTGTTTCGCAGCGTTAGACCCAGGTACTCCTTTTCCGACCTGGTATATGTTTGGAACATATAGGAAAAAGCATCTATGGCTCGTAGCTATTAGCGCTCCATAGTCTTGGCCATATTGAAGACCTCTCATTACGGAACAATTTTCAATTTTGATTCTATAAACTCAGCTAATTTCTGAGAAGGGATCACCTCCTTCTCAATTTTGTCTACGAGAGAAACAATCTACAAGAAAAGGTTTGATTACCCTTTCGAGCAAAGGCCAAACTGGACTAGTGCACTCGCAATCGAAGACAACATTTGTAAACAGAACAATTATACAAAGAAATGATATCAGCGTCACCATGCTTGCAACTGCTTATGAAATAGAGTTACAAATACTCCAACAAACACAAATAATTCCTACTTCAGAAGGCAATAAAGTGTGTACAAGCGCAGATTAGAACAAAAAACTGCAAACAAACAAACCAATTCTGAAGTTTATAATCCCGCTGAGTTAATAAGTCATTTAAGTTTAGTTCATCACAATAAAATTAAACACATAAACATCACGCAGTGAATCGTATCGAAATGTTATGATTCCAATGCTAATGAGCCACCGTATTGAAGATAAATGAAATGCTTAAAAAGTGAAGGAAATACCGAAGAACTTACATATGTATTAAGCTGCCTCACGAAACTCGAAAAATTGTTGTGCTTGAAATACATGGGAAGCATTTCCTTGGCGAACTCGGTGGGATCCCAAACTACAAAACTAGAACCAGTTTCACTCCAAGACACCATGTGGTTGGACGAAGGATCATCCACCAAGTCATATGTTTTAGTAAGAAACGGCGCCGGCGCACCACCAGAACCACCCTGAGAACCATCCATAATTCACAAACTCTAAACCAGAAACCAGAAATATTCAATCAGGATTGGCAATCAGCAAGTGGGTCAAATATCTTCAATCTAGCAGGATTTTTTTTATACAAGACCTCGCGAGGAAGGGTAAACACTCTCGACCACTTGAGCAACAAGTCACTTGCAAATCTTAGTTGAAGTTAGTGAAAACACAGAACTCTGTGAGCCAGAATTTTGAAAACCCAGAATCCAAAGACTGGCAAAAAAAAAAATTGAAATTCAACTCAAGTTTCCATGAAGTAACATGTAAACCGTGTGAGCATCGAAACCAAACAATCTGAAAGATGGGGTTTCTTCTACTTCTTCTTCTTTTCAATTCAGAAGCTGGAAAATTGGCATCCAATCATGTTTTTGGGGGGATTTGAAAAAAAAAAAAAAAAAAAAAAAAAAAACCAACTACAATCCAAGTCAATCAAAGGGAGTTTATTGTTTTGGTGAATCCGAACTGGGATTGCTTCAAATGAAAGCAAAAAGCGTAGAAAGGAAGAAGATGAAAGATTTAAGCCAATCCCAGAAAGTGTATAAATGAATGATGCAAATGGAGGAAAGCAGTTGAGAGGTAATGTCACAGAGGACGACTGGAACTCCGTTTTTGTATGCGCACAAGCTTTGACTTTTCCGACCCAATCTAAACGCGCAACTAGAGAGAAAGCAAAAGAGACAGACAGAGGAGAACAAAGTGTTTGATTTTTGTAAGCATTAGCGTGTCAATATTTTGATTTATTTATTGTTTCATTTTTTTGTTTTTATAATAAAAAATATTTTCCACTGATTTAAATTAAAGAGATATTGAGAGTTGGTTTGGAATGACGTTGCTTTTAAAAAATCAGCTTATTAAAAAATTTAAAATATTAAATGTGTTTGGTAAAACACAAAAAAATGCTTTTTTGAGTAACGGTTGTTAATGACAGTAGAAAATCATAGAAATGTAAAAGCAAAGTCTAACATGCTTCTGAAAAAGTTCTTTTTTTTTTTTTTCAAAACATAGTAATCAGTATTCATTTAATGAAACTTTTAGGCAAATATATATTTTACAAAATTACAATCATTGCCCCTATATTATTCTCTTTGATAATTATTATATTACATTAAATACCATATTTTTTTTAGTAATTTAATATATTCATAGCAATTTATATAAAAGTTGATCAAACATTATTTTTTTTGTTAAAAGCACTTTTACAAAAAAAAAAGTTTACCAAATACTGAACAACTTTATTTTACAACAGTTTCTTCTCACAGCATATCAAAAGTACTTTTTTCAAAAAGCACATCAATACCAAATTAACCATGAATCTGAGAGACATTGCATTGAAGAGAAAGAACTCTAATGACAAGGACAAACCACCCTTTTTAATTTGTTTTAAAATATTTTTTATACAACTATATATTACGCCAAAGAAGTATGAGAACAAATTAGTTTCAAATCTAACACCGTCTTTTTGTTGGTTCATACACGTATAAAAACTTAAAAGAGAGAATATTTGTGTTTTCTTTTATATTTATTGTAATTGTAGGAGAAAATTATGAGGCAAATAGGTAGCACAGGACTTTGGTGTTTTTATGTGTGGAAAGCAAACCAGCGTTGACTGGAGCCAACAGTGATAGCCTTTCTATTCAACTTTCAACCTTTCAACGATTCAACGATTCAACTTTCAACTTTCAACCTTCAAAGAGAAGTGGAGGAGAAATGGTCTTTAGTCTTGCTCTTTATACTTCCGCCCCCACACCGCCGCTACTTTTCCTCATCATTTTACTACAATTTTTTTTAAACAAATGATTTTATCTACATTATAAAAAATAAAAAATAATAAAAAATGGGCTAAGTCTCACAATAGATAAGCAATAATGTGGTTTAAATTCTGTAGACATCAAAATTTCGGTGAAATGAATGTTGACCAAAAATTAAAATTTCAACGCTCACGTATCACATAAATTTTACATGTAGCGTGTGACTCAACGAAAAATCGAAATAAATTGGAAAAGTCATCAAATATGACACGTGTCAATACCTGGCAGAAATAATTTATTTCATCTGATTATTTAAATCCAAAAATCAAGTTTTGGAATTCTATAAATAGGAGGCCAAGGCATTCATTTTGGGGGAGAAGGAAGAAAGAAGGAAAAAGGAAAAGAAGAAAAGAAGGAAGGAAGAAAGAAAGAAGCCTTGAAACTCTAAAGCTCTCAAGCAAATCCCGAAGGATCAAGAAAACACTCTTCGTTCTTCGTGAAATCCACCTTCAAGATCAAGCCCCGACGGCCCTTGAAGAACTTCCACCAACTCAAGATCAAGCCCCGACGGCCCCTTGAAGAAAGTGTTCATCGTTCATCATCCGTTCATCCTAAGATCAAGCCCCAACGGCCCTTTGGATCAACAACCTCAACAAATCCACACATCCAATCGTTCTTCAAGATCAAGCCCAAAAGCCCTTGAAGATCCGCTCATCCACCAACCTTCAAGATCAAGCCCCAACGGCCCTTGAAGAACTTCCACCAACTCAAGATCAAGCCCCGACGGCCCCTTGAAGAAAGTGTTCATCATTCATCATCCGTTCATCCTAAGATTAAGCCCCAACGGCCCTTTGGATCAACAACCTCAACAAACTCATACACCCATTCTTCAAGATCAAGCCCAACGCCCCTTAAAGATCCATTCATCAACTGTTCATCCTTAGATCAAGCCCCGACGGCCCTTTGGATCAACAACTCATCCACAAACCAACACCATACGAAGATAGAATCAAAGGACCAAATTACAAAGAGATTGTAACCCCAAAATCATTAATACAAAAAATATATTTTGTACACGTATTCTTGTCTCTTGTTTCAGGAATTTCTCGTGTTTACAAATTTGGCACGCCCAGTGGGACAATCTCTACCTCTCATCTCTATCCTCAAATCATCGAAAAACGCAAATGGCATCAAGAAAGGATCAAGCTGTTCCTGCAATCAAAGCAAAGAACAAGAACATCATCACCGCAGGTGGTGATATTTCGGGCATCATAACCCGAAGTAAGGCGAGAGATCTTTTTGCCGCGGCTTCCGCCCCTGCATTAACTCTGTCAAAGGAACAAGAGCACCTGAGGTACGAGCCTGTGATCACCCTAGCCTCGCTAAGGGCATCAAAGGGGGAAAGCCCGAGGAAATACTCAGAGTCCCTACTCTCCAACGCTGATTCGAGCGGCAGTACAACCATGCAAGTCATGACCACTGGAGCAACTTCAATCGAGGAGCAGCTAGCTCAGATGAATGAAGCAATCGCAAAGCTCACACGAACTGTGGAAGAGAAAGACTTGCAGATTGCCGCACTTGTCAACCAACTAGATGCGCTGCCCGACGTGAAAGTCGACCCAATTGTTGGCCTATTAAAGAAAGAAGGCGACGAAGAAGAGGAGCCACCAGCGGAGAAAGTCGAAGAGAAGCCGAAGCTAGACCAAGCAACGACATCCATGGGATCTCTCTCTATCCAGCAGCTACAGGAGATGATTGCAAGCACTATCAAGACACAGTACGAAGGAAGCTCGCATGACTCCGTACTGTACTCAAAGCCTTACTCCAAGAAGATTGATGCTTTGAAGATGCCAAGGGGTTATCAGCCCCCAAAATTCATGCAGTTCGATGGAAAAGGCAACTCGAAGCAACATGTCGCCCATTTCATTGAAACTTGCAACAATGCTGGGACAGAGGGAGACTACCTCGTCAAGCAGTTCGTGCGTTCGCTGAAAAGTAACGCTTTTGACTGGTACACTGACCTCGAACCTGAGTCTATCAACAGTTGGGACCAGCTAGAAAGGGAATTCCTCAACCGTTTCTACAGCACTCGTCGTACTGTAAGCATGCTAGAGCTGACCAGCACGAAACAGTGGAAAGATGAACCTGTCGTCGACTACATAAATAGATGGCGTTCTTTAAGTCTGGATTGCAAAGATCGGCTTTCTGAAACCTCTGCCATTGAGATGTGCGTTCAAGGCATGCAGTGGGGACTAAACTACATCTTTCAAGGCATCAAACCACGAACATTCGAGGAGTTAGCCACCCGCGCCCATGATATGGAGTTAAGCATCACCCGTCATGGGAAGAAAGAACAGATCGCCGACTACAAGAATGACAAAGTTTTGGGGCCAAAGGTGGATAAGGCTACGTGGAAACCCACAAAGGAAGCAATGACGGTCAACACAACTCCAGTCAAAATCCCTACACGAAGCAAGGCGATTCAAACCGAAGCTTTTCGTGATCAAGAGACACATAGACGCACTTTGAAGGAGCTTGAGGAGAAAACTTATCCATTCCCCGACTCTGACGTGGTTGCCATGTTGAAAGACTTGCTTGACAAAAAGGTGATCGACCTACCTGAGTGCAAACGGCCAGAAGATATGAACCGTACTGACAGTCCAAGGTACTGTAAATTCCATCGCTTCATTAGTCATCCGACGGAAAAGTGCTTTGTGCTAAAAGATCTCATCATGAAGTTGGCTCAGAAAGGGATCATCGAGCTAGATCTTAATGATGTGGTGAAGTCAAACTATACCACCGTCACTTCTGGCTCTTTGAACTCAAAATCTTCACCTCAACCGCTGGGGGCATGCTCCAAAACCATGTCAGTCAAGTCAAGTGAAGTTGAAGGATGGACTTATGTCACTCCAAAGAAAATGCACGAGAAACATAGGTCTCCTCCACAAGTTCACCAATCGGAAAGGGGGCAAAGCAGCTACCGTCAACCTTCAAAGCTACATGAAAGTGTTGAGGATGATGAAGTTATGACACAAAGATCGTCCGTTGCCATCACGATGCGCGATTTCTTCCCCAAAGACTTCTTCAATCACTCAGTCAAGACTCCTTGCTATAAAGATTGCGAGGAATGCTTCTCTAAGAGCGTTTGACAAATTCAAAAAGCTCCTCGTTCGCACGAGCCTAAAAGGCGACAACCAAAGCTCCTTGTCCGCACGAGCATAAAAGGCGACAACAAACGCTCCTTGCCTGCATGAGCTGAAAATGCAAACGGCACCAAGACGCTCCTGGCCCGCAAGAGCATAAACTGTGTACGGCAAAATCATCATCAAAATCATCATCAAAACCATCACTCATTTGAACTACGTTATGACTTGATCTCTTCGTTGGAAGAGTACGTAGGCAGCTTGAAACTTCAAAACTTCAAGTACAGTCACATCAAAATAAATAAATAAATGTTTCATTAAAGAAAGTCAATTTTATTACAAAAGAAAAGAAAAAAAAATACATATGTTACTATGTATTAGAAAAAATTACATATTCTTTGTATAAATATATATATATATATATATATATATATATATATATATAGACACCTACAAGTGGTCATTGTCCACTTCAAAAAAAAAAAAAAAAAAAAAAAAAAGAAAAAAGAAAAAAAAACAGAAGGAAATATATACAATATATATATACAAATGACCTCAAGGCCCGTGATAAAATATCCACCAAATCAAAGGGAGTGCATCACAGCTCAAGGCCTAAAGAATTCGGAGAGAGAGCCTATCCTCGCCGCCTTCACCGAGTTATCCGAATCCCATCTCAATCCATCTCCTCTCTCTCTCGTGCGCTCGCATTCCTTCCGTCGTCTCTCTCTCGCGTTCTCCTGCGTTAAATCGTCTTCTCCATCGCCGAATAGAATGGGCACTTCCACTTCTCACAAGGGATCCAATTCTTCGCCGATTAAGCAGAGCCCAATCTCCAAGACTATGAATTTGAGATCCCAAGCTTCTGGTTGCTGAGAAAATGGGTTGAAATCAATTGGAATTTGAGATCCGACAGATTCAATCGCTGCCTTGGTCTTTTATTTGGATTTATCGTTTTTTTTCTTATTTAATAAAAGAAGAAAACACAACCCAGACCCCAGCAGCTCCCCACCGTGGTCCCCTGCCCGGCCCGGCGTCGTTCAGGCTCCGTCCAATGCTCAGTCGCCGTTGCGCCCACCGCGGCCTCCAAGGTTGCCAAGGAGTACAAGGTCAAGTCGGTGAAGGCGAGGCAGATCATTGATAGCAGGGGCAATCCGACCGTCGAGGTTGATTTGGTCACCGACGATCTGTATCGATCGACCGTGCCCAGTGGCGCTTCTACCGGAATCTACGAGGCGTTGGAGCTCAGGGACGGTGACAAAGCGGTCTACGGCGGGAAAGGTGTGCTCACCGCTGTGAAGAATATCAATGAGATTTTGGGACCCATGCTCATTGGCGTCGATGTCAGAAATCAAAATGAGGTCGATGCACTTATGCTGGAAATCGATGGAACCCCAAACAAGTCGAAACTGGGGGACAATGCCATTTTGGGAGTATCTCTGAGCGTGTGTAGAGCGTGAGCAGGAGCAAAGGGAGTGCCATTGTATAAGCACATCCAGATAGTATCGCGAAGACCCCCAAGCCCAACAATTCGCACCGTCTTTCCAGCCATCAAATCTCGAGGATAACTTGGAGAGTCTGCCTGCCATGGTTGCTAGGGTTTGGCCTGATGACAACAGTTGCATGGAAGTCCACAATCATCATCAAATGCAAGTTGAAGTTGACTTCGAGAGTTTTGGCTGGCTCTTTAAGCCGATGCTGTTTTCGAACAACTTCACAGGCGGCCTCTTCACTTCTCTGTCAAAATCTTCGTCTTTGACCAACAAGACAGCAACTTGCTTCAGATTATGTACGGCATGGAAGCTGCACAGGTACAAGCTCCAGCGCACTCCCTCCGCAGCGAGCGGTGTCCCTTGTAGCAAACAGCAACAGCAGCAACCTCAACAGCAGCTCCAGCTCGCCCGAAGCCTTCGTGCTCTCCGTCCAAACTTCACGGCCGTGCCTTCCATTGCTGAAGCTCCCCTACTTTCGAACCTGCTCCCTGCCCTCCTCCACATCAAAAACCCAAAAAAAAATAAAAATAAAAATAAATAAATAAATTGTTTCATTTTCTGTCCGTCGTGCCGGTTCGGATTCCGGACGATTTATCCCAAAAAAAAAATCTCAGAAAAAAACAAAAAAATTCAGTCGCAGTTTCATTTCTGGTCCTCAGGATGCTGCGAGGGCACTGGAAGTTCTGAACTTCACTCCACTGAATAACAAATCAATCAGAATTATGTATTCGCACCCGGACCCAGTTCAGCTGAAGCGGAGCTTGCAGCGGCTCGGGAAGTTGGCGAAGAGCGAGAGTTTCAAGGTCAAGGCGGCGCTGCTGGTGCTTGTTGGGAGCATTGTTGGTGCCGGTGGCGCGTCTAGCCAAGGCGCGTTGGACTGGCTTGTGCCCTGTGGGGTTGAGTTCCTGTTGCAACCGAGGACGATGACAGAGAGGAAGCAGCTGTGCTGGAAGATGGAACAAAGATAGCAGATGAAGATGACCAGACGAAGCAGGACGTGACTTCAGCTGCACCAGCGGAAAATAATGATGAGTTGTCTGATCCTTTTGGGCTTGATGCATTTTTAACTCCTGCCTCTACAAAGAAAGATGATAGAACAAAGAAAAAAAAAAGATAACAAGATGACGAAGGAACAGGAAAGAGAAATGGCTGGTAGTGCTTGACGTACTTCTCTATGCCGTTTACATGCTCAGCATCTTCGACACCTACTTCAAGTCCTTCATTGTCCACAGCATGGATCCCGTCACCTTTCGCTTCTCAAGTCACCTTCTCCTCTCACCAAAGATCTCATCCGTCTGCTTGCCTCTGCTGCTGCCTTTGAATGTGATTGACAAAATCAAAGTTTGTCAACTCACACCCAAAGATCTCCTCCGTCTTCTCTCGGACTCGCCTGGGTTTTCACCCACGAACTCAGCCTTGCAGATGGCCATATAAAGAAAAAAAAATGATGATGCTGGGAAGCATCTTTCAAAAGAATAATAAAAAAATAATAAAAATAAAAAAAGCAGCAATAATTCCCAGCATCATTCAAAAGAATAATAATAAAAAAAAAAAGTAGCAATGATGATATTAGGAAGCATCTTTCAAAAGAATAATAAAGAAAAAAACAATGATGATGCTTCTGGCACCATCTGGAATATATATATATATATATATATATAATTATAAAGGCTTCAGGTGTGAAGGCAAAAGAAAAAAAAAGGTGGCAATGATGATGTTGGGAAACATCTTTCAAAAAGAATAATAATAAAAAAAAAAGATAGCAATGATGATATTGGGAAGCATCTTTCAAAGGCAGCATCAGCTGCCAATTGTTTAAATTAGCAAAATTGGAAGATGCAAGACGGTGAGCAAAATGCAATGGCCATGCAGTGGCCTATATGCATGTGTGTGTACAAGTTTTGGAATTAAAAGTAAAGAAAGTAATGAAGGTCATCATTCATGTGTGGACATATTTGTTATATACAAGTTGTAATTTTGTAGAGTTTGAAACTCACACGGTGCTAGGCACACCGAGAGCAATTACAAGTGAGAAAAAAAAATGTATCTAACAAAGAAAAAGGAAGATGGAGCCTTCACAAAGGTCGTTCACGTGAAGCCCCACTACTTGGCCAAACTCCAGGAGCGGGAGGCACCGAAGATAGATCATTCGAGGCCCCAATACCTGGTGGAACGCTGGATGATGCAGGAAAAATGTGTCTCTGGAAGAAAGACGCAAGCCTTTGACGGTCACTTTGAATTTGACCTTGAGATTCTTGCATCTCATCAAGCTTCCTCTTCATGCCCGACGAATAGTTATTTGCAAGCACATGCAAACTTCTATTCTCGTACTTAAGCTGTTTAATTTCCTGCTTAAGATCTTCCACCTCTGCCATCAATGATTCCACTTGACGGGACCGAGCAAGCAGGCGTTGGCCCATGTTGGACACAGAGCCCACACACTGAACACTAAGAGCGAGGGACTCTTGAACGGCCAACTCATCGGACCGTCCTGACAGCAGCCTACTATCTTTTGGAGTAAGGAGGTTCCTAGCTACTATTGTAGCTATTGTGGCGTCCTGCATCACGAAGTCTTCACCTGTAAGAGGACCGTTAGAAGATAAGAAAGAAGGGCACCATACATTACCTTGAAGCAGCGCAACCGGATCACTGCTGAGACTCAATTCTAAGCTAAGGTTCGATGGGTTAGCCATTTTTCAAAGGTGTTAAAAGAGATGGGTGGATGGAGTTAAAACTCAAAAGGCCGGAGATGATTTTCAGGAATGAGCAACCTTCAAAGTATGCATGTTACAGGTGATCAATACCTCTATAAAAAGGAAGAGGCGCTTGCTCAGAAATCAAAGAGGCGTTGGTTCAGAAATCGAAGGGCCGCTTATTCAAAAGTGAAGAGACATCGCTCTGCAAATCTCAAAAGCTGGATTTTCCGGCGTAAGTTAGGCGACGCTTTCTCGGCTTTCCAGAAAACGCGTTCAACTTTGTCAAAAGATC
Source organism: Pyrus betulifolia (assembly GCA_007844245.1). Classification (NCBI taxonomy): domain Eukaryota; kingdom Viridiplantae; phylum Streptophyta; class Magnoliopsida; order Rosales; family Rosaceae; genus Pyrus; species Pyrus betulifolia. Next base: position 4,479,042 of record VDML01000018.1, on the reverse strand, counting down.
TCCGACAAAGTTGAAAACACGTGGAGGCTGGCGACGCTTTCGCGGCTTTTCAGAGCACGGGTGCCACTTTGTCAAAAGATCACGTGGAGGTCATCATCGCAGCTACACATCTTTAGCTGACAAGCGCAAAGTTCGGCGACGCTTTCTCTGCTTTTCAGAAAACGCGTGCCACTTTATCAAAAGAGACGCTCGTTCAGAAATCGAAGAGGCGTCGTTCAGAAATCAAAGAGGCGTATTCAAAGATCGAAGAGTCGTCACTATTTCAAAAAGCCGGATTTGCGGGATCAAAACGTTTGTCGACAAGGGTAAAAGAACAGTACCACCACTTGCTATGGGGAAATCCCTATATATGTCGACCTTCATCTTTTATGGCAAGGCAGACCTGCAAACAAGAAAAAAGAAAATGCCCAACTCTTCCTCACCTCCGAGAGTACACTCCCAGCAAAGCATATCAAAATGCACAGTTTTCTTCCTCTCCGGGAATACCCTTGCAAACAAATGACACCAAGGCAAAAGTATCTCATATCATCAAGGGCGAAAGCAAAGGTATCTCATATCATGCTTTTTCCCTGTCTTTTCCTTTACCCTTGCTCTTACCTGCAGGACAAGGGGAAATAGAGTTATCAGTCGGAACCTGAAATCAAACTTCCGACCTGGAACTGATTACCTGGAACCTTTGCCTGGTTGCTTACCTTGCATTGCTCTCGAGTACTAATCGTCGCTGAGAAGTAATGTTTTGAAGCACCATTTAAATGCAAAGGTTGCATTCAACTCCTGCATCAGGAACAAATACTACAAGAGAAGATGCCAAACCTGCATAAGGAAATACCACTTCTGCAAAAGGAGCAAGTAAGGCAAGTGAAAATGATACATCAAAGCATGTGGAGACAAGCACAACAAATATATATGCTGATTCATTCGCTGCTTCTTCAAAAGCAAAGGTATCTCATATCATGCTTTCTCCATGTCCTTTCCTTTGTCCTTGTTCTTACTCGCATAGCAAAGTGAAAAGAGCAATCAGCCGACACTTGGAGTCAGTCTTCCGATCTACCCTCTTCAATACGAATTGGAAAGATTGAACAAAGAAACAGGTCATCACTTCCACCTCGTGCTTGCCTGCCATGTGTCTGAATCCTGCTACCCAGTTCAAGAGTAGCACAAAGGAAAATCAACGATAGGGGAAGACCAAAAGAATCCTCCAGCCTAATTCAAGATCAAGCCTCGATGGCCCTTGAAGAAATCACAAGTCCGATTCAAAATCAAGTGTTCACCACCCTTGAATCAAATTCAACTCCAGATAAAAGGAGTAAGTTCAGACTTTCGGAGGAGACCAAAAGAATCCTTCAGCCCAGTTCAAGATTAAGCCTGCGGAAAATCAACGATAGGAGGAAACCAGGAAACCAGAAAATTTTCCAGTCAAACTCAAGATCAAGCCTCGATGGCCCTTGAAGAAATTTCCAGCCTAATTCAAGATCAAGCCTCGACGGCCCTTGGGTTGACATCTACATTAAGGGACTTCAAAACGCATCTTCTACACGTGACAAGCACATGTCTACGACGCGCCTTGAAGTGGGGGCATCTGTAGACATCAAAATTTCGGTGAAATGAATGTTGACCAAAAATTAAAATTTCAACGCTCACGTATCACATAAATTTTACATGTAGCGTGTGACTCAACGAAAAATCGAAATAAATTGGAAAAGTCATCAAATATGACACGTGTCAATACCTGGCAGAAATGATTTATTTCATCTAATTATTTAAATCCAAAAATCAAGTTTTGGAATTCTATAAATAGGAGGCCAAGGCATTCATTTTGGGGGAGAAGGAAGAAAGAAGGAAGAAGGAAAAGAAGAAAAGAAGGAAGGAAGAAAGAAAGAAGCCTTGAAACTCTAAAGCTCTCAAGCAAATCCCGAAGGATCAAGAAAACACTCTTCGTTCTTCGTGAAATCCACCTTCAAGATCAAGCCCCGACGGCCCTTGAAGAACTTCCACCAACTCAAGATCAAGCCCCGACGGCCCCTTGAAGAAAGTGTTCATCGTTCATCATCCGTTCATCCTAAGATCAAGCCTCAACGGCCCTTTGGATCAACAACCTCAACAAATCCACACATCCAATCGTTCTTCAAGATCAAGCCCAAAAGCCCTTGAAGATCCGCTCATCCACCAACCTTCAAGATCAAGCCCCGACGGCCCTTGAAGAACTTCCACCAACTCAAGATCAAGCCCCGACGGCCCTTGAAGAACTTCCACCAACTCAAGATCAAGCCCCGACGGCCCCTTGAAGAAAGTGTTCATCGTTCATCATCCGTTCATCCTAAGATCAAGCCCCAACGGCCCTTTGGATCAACAACCTCAACAAATCCACACATCCAATCGTTCTTCAAGATCAAGCCCAAAAGCCCTTGAAGATCCGCTCATCCACCAACCTTCAGGATCAAGCCCCAACGGCCCTTGAAGAACTTCCACCAACTCAAGATCAAGCCCCGACGGCCCCTTGAAGAAAGTGTTCATCATTCATCATCCGTTCATCCTAAGATTAAGCCCCAACGGCCCTTTGGATCAACAACCTCAACAAACTCATACACCCATTCTTCAAGATCAAGCCCAACGCCCCTTGAAGATCCATTCATCAACTGTTCATCCTTAGATCAAGCCCCGACGGCCCTTTGGATCAACAACTCATCCACAAACCAACACCATACGAAGATAGAATCAGAGGACCAAATTACAAAGAGATTGTAACCCCAAAATCATTAATACAAAAAATATATTTTGTACACGTATTCTTGTCTCTTGTTTCAGGAATTTCTCGTGTTTACAAATTCGTATTTGATGAAAGTCAAACATAAGAACTCTCACTTACAAGTAAAGAGGAATACCACTAGACCGTAGTACTAAGTGGCCACTACAATATATTTATAGTTTAGGATAAATCTCAGTTTACTACCTTCAAGTTTCGTGGTTTTCAACATTTAGTACATGAAATTTTTTTCGTCACAGAGTTATACCTAAAATGTTAATTTTGGGACAGTCTCATACATTCGTTAATCTCATTGTTAAGTCTCCTGTTAATTGATGATGTGGCGCCCATGTGGACAATGACTGGACACCATGTGTCATTAAGGGGTCCACATGAAATTTAAAAATTCAAAAAAAAAAAATTCTAGCCCAAATTTAAAGTATTAAAATAATTAATTAAATAAAAATATTATGAAAATAAAAAATAACCCTCTTCGTCTTCCCCATCCAACACCCCTTCATCCCTCCCACCCCTCCACCCGCTTCGTCTTCTCCACCTGAGCACACCCTTCTCCGATCCCCCATCACTAGACCTGGCAATTTCTTACATGATCCGTTAACACTACACGTAATGACACGAAAATAACGGGTTTCGGGTCAACACGATAACTAATCGGGTCATTATCGGGTCACACGATAATAACCTGTTAATAACGGGTCCTTAACAGGTTTACACGAAAGTAACACGTGAGTAACCTGTTTCGACACAATAAGAAAAAAGTTATTTTGATGATTTTAATTTTTTAAACTGCTAAAAAAAAACTTACTATAAAATGCAATAGATATAATGAATATGTATATATTGTTTATTAATTATTATTCTATATAAATTTCAAAATTTAAATTTTATTTATTTATTTATTTTTATAGTATATTATAGGCAAAGATTGAGATTAAAAATCATAAAACACATTAAAAATAAAATATCAAGTAATTTAAAAATACCAAACACATAAAAAAATTTATAATAATTAATTTACATGTGCTAAAAATATGAAAAAATATACAAACGCTCGTAGTCACATTCTTTATGCTTTCAGAATGGGTATATGATCGTTTGAATTTTTAAAACCATGCAAACTCTCATGAATACTATTTTTAAGGGAGTTCAAAATAAACAAAATTCATAATCATTAATGTATAAGTCTGAAAGATATGAAAGCATAATAAACGTTCATAATTGCATCCTCAACACTTAGACGATGGTTACATGGTCGTTTAGATTTTTAAAACCCTCCAAATCTCATGAACAATGTTTTTTATTTGAGTGCAAAATTAATAATAATTATTGTAGAAGTGTGAAAAATGTAATCAGTCGTAATAAAAAACTTTACAACTTTCATGAAGGGGTCAACTTTGAAATTTAGTATGTACATACTAATTTAGTATTATGTTTTACATTTTTTTGGGTCAAATTATGTTTTTCATTTTCATTTTTATTGATTTAAAATATATTTTTCTTAACGGGTAACGGGTCGGGTCATATTATCTGATAATGTTAACGGGTTGATTTCGGGTTGGGTCATATTACCCGTTTACTTTAACAAGTATTACACGACATGACCAGTTAAGCTATCGGGTATGAAACGAAAATGACACGAACACGAGAAACCCGACACGAATGCCAGGTCTACCCATCACCTACCCTTTGCCCACCCGAGCCACCCTTTCTCTGATCCATTTCTACCAAATCAAATGTCAAAAAACCCTAATTCAAAATTTCCAGGCAAAATCCATTGTCTTCTACCTAGTTCATAGAACCCTCGAAAGAACAAATTTCACAACCAGAACCCCAAAATTTGAGCATAAATTAGATAAAAAAAACCCACCATCTGCAAGCTTCAAGCTTTAAAACCCAACAACCAGATGACCATGATTTTAGGCGGAGGTTAAGGAGGGTGATGCAGCTTTGGCAATCACCGACGTTGAGGAGGAGGTGTGAACTAGAGGGATCGGCGGAAAGGATATCGTGGTAATGAGGGAGCGAAGAGGGACCCCACTGCTGCTGCCGCTGGTGCATCTTTTCTAAAGAGGTGGGGTGGTTTGAAAAATCTGCCCCAAAAAAAAAAAAATCAAGGGGGTAAAATCGCCATTGTTGTGGTCTAGATTCTTGGGGAAAAAGACCTTTTGGGGTTGGGACACCTTTGCTTCTGGCGGGTTGGGGTTGAGAGTTTCAGTTCGACATGTTCTCCCTCGCACTGAGTCTGATCAAATTTCAATTGAGGGCAAGAAGAAAGGAAATGATGGGAGGGTGGAGCCGTGGAGGGGATGTAGAGGATGAAGAGATGTCGGGTAAGGAAGACGAAGGAGGATATGGGTTTTTTTATTTTTTTAAGGTAAAGTCTTCCCCACGTGGACCCCTTAATGACACGTGGCACTCAGTCATTATCCACATGGGCAGCACGTCATCAATTAACCGGAAACTTAACAGCCAGACTAACGGATGTATGAGACTATCCTAAAATTAACACTTTAGGTATGATTCTGGGACGAAAAAGAACTTCATGTACTAAATGTTGAAAACCACAAAACTTGAGGTAGTAAATTGAGATTTACCCTATAGTTTAAGTGTTATAAGTATAGCTGCAAAGTGCAACCTCTTGTTTAAGTCTCACAAGATTTACTTCAACTACAACTTACCGTCATCTTTCACATTCCAATCCAGTCAAATATTAGATCTTGTGGCAAATTTGGAATGACCGAAATAATATGGTGTTCATAAATGTTATGCCCTTCACGACGAAATTTAAGTTATTGGTTATATCTGTGGGTGAGTGATATCTTAAAGCCAATTGTAATGGTTAAGAAGGAACACTGATTATGTTTCCACGATTATTAAATGGCATCCTCCGGATTAGAGTTTTGTTAAGCTAAATTTTAACAATTCGGTGGCTGGGGACAAGGCGACAACGAGATGTTTTTCTTAAGGAATCATAATGGGCAACTTACTAGAGGCGGAGCTTTAATTCTTGACGATGCGACTACTTCAAAAGTGGAGGCTAGGGCCATCAGAGATGGCCTTCTTTTTGCTTAGAGGAAGGGATATACAAAGATTATGGTCGAATGTGACTCTAAGGTGGTCATTCAGTCAGTGTTGGACTGGAGTGTGACGCCGTGGAATCTAGTTCCTATTTTGAAGATATCAAGTGGATAGCGACCAAGGCCTTCTTATTACTGATTGTCATATATGGGATCACTGTATTCTTTCATTTGCTCTTCATGCTCTTCAGTTTGATTCTATAGGGAATGATTTAGGGTTTAGGTAATGATTTTTTAGAGAGTCAAATATCTTTTTTTACTCTAATCTAATTTTCATTTCCCCACAATTTCATACATGATAGGAAATACATTGTTTTTATTGCTAAGCCTCACATCATTGTTTTTCGAAATCTCATTGCTAAGCCTCACAATGAGCTAGCAATATTGTGGTTCAAATTTGCCTTTGGAGTGAAGAGGAATACCACTAGACTGTAGTACAAGATAACTATCATTTCCTTAATTTCCTTACTTGATGGATTTGGATCCCATTCGAATCCAAATTGTGGGAATCTTAGGGATCCTTACATCTTAGCCATTCATTATGCATCGTGCGATCAGAAATCATTTGACTTTTTTTATTTCAAATTAAAAACAAATAGTACCTAACGAAAATTGACTGCACGATGTATGATGAACAGTTAGGATGTGAGGATACCCAGGATCCCACAAAATGGATCTAGGATCCTCTTCCTTACTTGACAATAGCAAAAACATAATATTGACATAAAAAAAAATTAAAAAGGAAAGCATACCAGTCAAAATTCAAACCAATTGCTTAAAAGCAAGCATTAAATATGTGATATGAGAATTCTTTATCAGAGTTAGTTGGCATCTGATCCAATCCAGGGGGATGTCATGACTTCGCCATTAGCCCTCAGGACACAATCAAAAGCAATCCCATGGTTATCTTCATCAAAATACAAAAAACAAAGGTTAAGATTAAACAAATGAGAATTGGTTAAATTTTAATTGCTCACTTGCGAAAAATAATGTAAAAAGGAGAATTGCTGATTAGCATAATTTATATTGCGACAATTACAATAATGGTCTATGAATTTATCTCTTTGGTTCATTTTGTACTTGAAACTTTTTTTCTATGGTTTTTGAACTCACTCTTATGTCGCATTTTGGCCATTTTCATTAACTTCGTCAATTTTTCTGCTAAATTTATGGGCAAATAAGGCTTTTGCATCTAACAATTAAATAAAACAAAAAGAAAAGTGTTAGGAGGTAGCACATTGTACCACCTCGGGTCCTTAGGTAGGCCACTTATCTAGTCTTGTGGCGCACTCACTCCCTCTACGAAAATTAAATCATTTCCCAGCTCAAATTTCAAACTTCTTAAGGTTTCTATACAGTTGGATGGATCGGAATTTGGAATATTGATTCCTCTCTCAATATATTTTCCTTTTTTTTTTTCACTTTTTTGTATTATTTTATTTAATTTTTAAGATTGTGGAGTGAATTTCTAAATTTTCTTTAAATGTTAACAAAAGGGGTGTGATATCCACACACATCCTTTTACTTCTCATACACCCTTTTAATTTTTGGCCGTTGATTCGAATGAATTGAAAAAAATCAAAAGACAAAAATTAACTAAAAATGTATGAGAAGTAAAAAGAGGTGTGTATAACACACTCCTACCAAAAATATGGATGGAGGTAAAGGAGACTCGAGAATCAAGAGGGAAGTTTAGGATCATAGATTAGATAATACACGAACTAAGATCTTCTCCGAATCAGTCCCATGGGGATCTTGTGGATCCATTGATCATAGTTGTTGGTACAAATCCAACGACCAAAAAATTTCTTCTCTTGCAATCACGTCATCCGCTTCTTCCTTCTCTATTTTGTCTCCCTGAAAGTCCCTCTCTTCATGGCCATGTCAGTTCCCTCTCGCCTCCAAAGGTATATATACTCTTCGTTCCATTTCCCCGTTTGCTAACTACTTAGGAAGTTTGTTAGGCACTTAAAAACAGTCTTATTTTGCTAAGAACTTATTATGTGGCTTCATATGATGAAGACCCACTTTTGGTGCCTATATGAAGGTATATAATTAGTCTCTAATGTAAGAGCTAATTCCTTTGTATTAAACATTATGAATGTTTAACTTATCATATCAATGTAATGTGATGAATGTCTTCTACTATATTTGTTCCTCAAAGTAGTGTTATGAATTGAATATTGTCTTGTTGTATTCTAGTTGAGATACAAGAAATGTATCACTTATATAATGCAATATCCAATTTGGATCCATCAATTAAGGATAGATCTCACGTGTTGGCCATAGATGGATACAATGAATCTTTAGATTTTGGTTCCAATTGCCTACATATAAGTTCTATATGAATTGAGAAAGTCTAGAGATTCCTTTCTTGAAGAAAAGGAAGATCACATTATAATGAAGTGAATAATACGTAAGAAAATCTTTTCTTATATATGGTTATCACGTACTTAACCACAATAACCAAGATCACTATTGGTTCAACTAGTAGTTTTGAACAACTAATTAGACATTCTTAAATTGAGTAACCAAACCAAGAATAAGTGTCTAAAATCTATAAAAGGTTTAAAGACCTTAGTCACTTAATAACAAGACATCAACTTAGTGGAGTTGGAACAATAAACTTAAAAGGTTTGAAGCTACTCCACAATATCCTCTACCCGTATACTTCAGAATTATACACTACGTATGTATAATGCAATTTCTCATTAAAGTCATGAGAAACAGTGGGAGGTGAGAAAAAGTATATAAACTTGAATATGATTGGTTTATAGTTGTCTAAAATTAATAGTACATAACTATTCTTATTGAGCTTGTAATTTTAATTGTTAAAGTTCTCAAGCTCTTCTAAGCGTTAAAATCCTATGTTGTGTAACATTCTAAGAATAGCCTATGAATGTTGGTTTCACTAACCTATCATAAAATGGTTATATGTTGGGAGTTGTCCATCATTCTCTCTTATGAGAACAAGCTAAGAACAAAGCAAATGGACAATAGTTTCAAAATGAGTCACAACATATTCTTTAACAACAAGACAATCCAATTTCGGCACCTCATGTAACTATAATGCTCTATGTAGTTTTGATAAAGAATTACATCAACCACCTAGGAGGTATGGTTGAATTTCAATATCCTTAGTTGGATCCATGCTTCCACTAAATATTTGGATAATTCTTATATGACTAATTTAAAAGTCTTAGTATGACTAAAACTTGAAATATGGTTTTTGACACCATATGTTTTAAATGAAAGGACTTGACAAAACAAGTCACACATTTGGTATTGGATCTAAATCCAGTTTTAATCCAATATTGATGGATTACTTAAGAAGGAATTCTTTGTGTATGTTCATTTAAACAAATTGTATTAGCTAGAATTGTTGATTGCCTCAAATCAATTGAGTCATCAATAATAAGCTAATGGACTGAAAGATTGGCAATAGATCCAAGACAAGTTAGTGGGAGCTATATATATTCGAATCAAGAAAATATAAATGTTAAGTTTTTTCTTAAAGTTTCGAATGAATGCTTAGTTACAACAAGGAGTGATGTCATACTTTTGAGCAACATGTTATGAATGAAGTCTATCTGATAGACTTAATGAAAAACAAATGTTACTTAAAATGACAAATTGTGACAAGGTCAAATTTTGAAGTACAGACTTAAAAATGGACTTAATGACATAGCAAGGCTGTCTCAAGAATGTTATATAAGGAAATTGAATCTTAAACGTTGAAGATTTGAGAAAGTATTTCTACATATGATAGAAAAACTACTTTCATGACCCTTATAAAGAATATGTCACAAAATCACAAAAAGGGACACATGTATGGACTTGTGAGATGATATCCAAAGGTGAATAACCATTAGGGTTGTCACTTTCAAATATTACTAAAACCTCAGGATCAGAACCATAGCAACTGATAAAGTATTATTACCTTTGAGAAAGGAATATCAGGGTGAGACTCTGGAAGTGTGCATTCACTTAGGTTATAAACCAAAGTGACAATAACCCATTTTAACTAATGGAACTTCATGGTGGATGAAGTACTAATCATATGAATGTATTGTTAGTATGATACTACAATGAAACTTCATGTTGGAGCAAAGTTTGTATAAAGTATACAAACGAAATATATGTCGATATATATTAAAGTTTTACAAACTGCTTCAAAAGGTGTTTTGAATAGACGGGATTCATTTTGAACCAATGATTGAATCCAAACCATAAGGCCATTAGTAGGATATTGCGACGTAATGGGGCGATAGCTTAAGCCATGGAATCAAGGTCTCATCAAAGTACTTGAACACAAGGAAGAGACAATGTTAAATGTTTTCGAAACATTTAAGAAGTAAATCCTTTTTCTAAGTTAAAAGGATTAATACATAACCTAGTTAACCTACGAGCTCAAGTTCACTCGACTAGCATCTATAAGATGCAATAATGATTGACTTTAATGCAAGTGGGAAATTGTTGGAGATATGCCTTGAAAGTCAATCTTTGGAAAAAACCTTTCAGGACATTGTATGTATGTGTAGATAACTCTCATAGAGCTAAAGGGCAAAGTCATTCATTAGGACTATCTCAATAAACGATATACATCCAAAATAGTGAATCCATGGGCAATAGATTGATGGAATAAGTAATCTAATGATGTTAGACTGCAGAGACCCTCTTCACATAACCATAATGTCCAAAAGGATCCTGGTCATAGGATTGTCAGAAGGACACTGACAATACATAGACCAGTACATACTATGTCCCTTTCAAATGGGAAGGATGGAAAATCTCAAGCCATTCGTGTAGTGACACTGAGATAAGTATGTAGGTGCTCATTAAGGGAATGAATTCACTGAACATAATCAAACAATAGTACTTGCATGGAGGTCTACTCACATGTCAAGCAAGTAACTCTACTGATTGGAATAATGTAAATAATCATTTGACCAGAGACATCATAGTTTTCTTGGGGATACGTTGCTGGTCATTTGATAATGAGACGTAACCACATCTCATCTTGGATGTGTTCTATGCATTGTTGGGGTCAATGATTTATTCTCAGATGCATGTGAATGATCAACAAGGGATCTCTAATCCTTGTTATGAGAGGAAGAATACTCTTATATATGATTCGGGAATCTATGGCCGAAGTATCGAGCGTAATGATGGAAGGCGTTCCTATACTACTCAATTGAATCATATAACTTGGTATAATCACATTAGGGCTTTGATATTTAGTATCCTTACCCTAGTAATATGATTGTGAGTATTGTATTAGAGAAGGATCGAATTACATTGTAATTCCAACTAAATAGGTTCTCTGACCAAATTTTACATTAGCTTGGATAGCCATGATATATGGTTAGATGTCACTTATGGCTTATGGGTTCTTCTAGATGATTAAATAAGTAGTCATCAAGGAAGAAGGAGAATTAAAATTAAGTTTTAATTCACTGAGTGATTGGATAAATACTAATCAATTGGATTGGTACCAATCACCTCACTGCCTCACTAATTAGAACCTAAAACAATTGTACAACGATACACTCTTGTGGTGAGACAACTAAAGGATGATGGAATTAATTAATTGGATTAATTACGTTCTATGATTAATTAGAAAGTCTAAAGAAATCATAGAAGCGATGAAAGATCGTTTCGGGCTTAAAGAAAAGTTTGAGTTCATTCGGGCCCATCGGGCCCAAACCCATTGGGCTTTTTATTCAAGCATAGGATGACTTGAAATGATAAAAACCCATAGTCCAAACCTACACTAAGGGGCCAGCCAAAGATGAGGAAAGAAGAGAGAGAAAAAGTCAATTTGTTGACTTACTTCTTTTACCTTTATAAAGAGAGTTGAATGAAAAAGTTTCATTATGGCTTTTGTGTGTTTTTTTTTTTTTCAACTAGAGAAAAACAAGTCTCTCACTCTCTCCACACACACATAGCCGGCCACCAAGAAGGGAAATAGCTAATCATCTCTTCTCATTTTGGTTATTCCAACTTCCATCCACTACACTAGTGGGTGTGGATCTTTAGAGGTTTTCTACTTTGGAGACTAAAGGAGAATCAAAGGAGTTCCAAATCTATCAAGGTGGAGGAAACAAGGAGGGATGCTAGACTCAAGGAGTTCCAAGAACAAAGAGCTTGGAGGTGGTCCATCCTTGGTCTAAAGTCTAGATCAAGAGGTATAAAACTCAACCTTCACTTTGTTCTTCAATATTTTGTTTGATGCATCATATATGAACCTATGCTTCTTGAAAGGGATTTGCATGACTATAGCTTTAATAATATGTGATAATATGCTTCCGTTGCTTATGTATATAAATTTTGAATTATATATGCATACTAGTCACTAGAAATCCCATAGAAATCTCATTATTTCCCTTCAAGTGGTATTAAGAGCCAAAGGTTTATATTTGATGTGTCCTTTTGGATTTTACGCATATGGGTTTTGATTTTATGTTTGACATATTATTTCTTCATTCTAGATCTGTTTATCTTTTATGACACACCCCAACCTTAGGAGGTCAGAGCATGATAGTCGTCACCGTGAGGTAACGTAATCATAAAGGATAAGTGATGTGAAAAAGTGAATATATTAAAACTAAACTAGAACTAATTTAAATTAAATAGTGAAAGAGTGCGCAGTCGTGGGAAAAACCCACTACAATTATTCAGAGCATAATAGACAGTAAGACTACAGTGAAGTAGTCAAAGTAGCTGAAGTACACTTATTACACAACAGTGGATAAGTTCATACTTCTAAACAGAGATAATGTCAGAATTGTCAAAGGTTCCTTGAACGCCACAAAGAGTACAACTATCTAGGTCCTGGAAGGGCAAAAAACAAAATTGATGGGTCAACAAAACAATGTTTGTAAGAAAACCTTTATTTTCAAACATACTAACTCCTCGCTGTAAAACAAGTATAGTTTCCTTAAAACATACTACGTAAGTATGTAAACGACAGTATTACAACAATATAACCAGAAATATGCCAAGTCATGATATATCAAATGCTGCAGTAATATAACCATGTGATAATCAAGTATAATTAAGTGCCATCTAAGCTGACACAGGAGTTTGTACAGATAAATTCTGACACGAACAAGACTGGGTATAATCAATACACTTTAGTACTATGATCACGTGAAGGTTGGTGCAAAAACACGATCACATACAAGTTGCAATTGCCTAATGCAATCTAAATGACAGGACTGGCACCAAACTTGGATCCAAGGTGAGCGAATGGTGCTGATGTGAACATACACGTGAACGACTAGCCCTGGCCCTAACCTTAGGGCGAGTACTAACACCGAGGTACAACAAGATGAGCATGTACAAGTATATATAAATGTCATGACAGTAATATCCCAACCATACAACAACATTTATCACATTTACTATCACAATAACGATACTTGGCAATATAAGCGTAAAAATGAAGTAAATACGCATTTATGGAAACTATAAGTATGTATAGGTATAAAACAAACTGCCCACTCACAAATACATTGTCGGATCGTAGCCCCCAATCCTTGCCTGACCCCTTAAGTCATCGGGATATGTTTCTCCTATATGTGAAATAACTATATTTAAATTAATTAAACACATTTACGGAAACTTAAATAAGACCCCCATAGTTTGCTCAAACCTAGGGTTTAATTATATGAAATTGATCTACTCAACATCACGAACCTATATAAATTTTCAGAATAATTTTTGGACACCGGACGCGCCTCCACGAGCCAGCTATGGCATGACCACACTCGCAGGCAAACTTGACGGAGGCCCTAACGGCCGTTAAGAATATTTCGTTAAAGTGACGAAATATTCTGTTAAATAGTAACGCCATTACTTAACGCTGTTAGGATATTCCGTCAGAGTTGACGGAATATTCCATCGTCTTCTCCGGTGGTCCTCGCCAGTCATCGTCGTCTTATTCGCCAAAATCTGGAAAAAGTCGCCGATTTCTAGGAAATTTTCAAACCTTCATATCTTCTTCATTTCTCAACCATTTTTTTTACAAAATTTATATGGAAATGAAGCTTATGAAGAGTAAAATCATGTTATACCTTTTTGGAGTCCAAAAAGTGGACGGAGGTGGCCTGAAAATGGCTGGAAAGATCAAGCCAAAACCGAGACTTCTTGAAACTGGGTGGTTTCATGTCAAAACTTCCTCAAACTTGTCCTAGGAGCCTCGAGGAGTTACAAGAAAACTTCCCCGACCTTTAAAACTCCTTAACTCAGCCTGAAACTTGTTGGACTCAAACTTATTGAATTAGAGCTTCTAAGTTGGTGAGTCAAACCTTAACTAAATCACGATCTGGTTGCGTGGCTATGTTCGTGGTGGTGAGGGGAACACAATGGGGTAGTTTTCAGGTCGAGTTTGTGTGTTGCAGATAGAATGAGAGTTCGGGGAAAAGCGTGTAGAAAGAGAATTCTGAGTTTCTCAGTGGCGACTGGCGTGAGTGTGAAGCTCGCTGATTGGTTATGTAAAGGAGGGAAGAATCTAATTGGGTGGTGAGGAGAGGAAACCAGGAAAATGAATGGAGAAGGGTGATTTGTGAAAAGTGATTGGCTGATTGTGTGAGGGAAAGGGAACACGGATCTCCTTTTTGTGGGATTGATTGACTTTCAGAGTTTGTACAACCCTTAATGTATAAAATTAGATTTCTTCAAATGTTTTAGACACTGTAAATCCATACGCGCGTGTACAAGAATACCCGTGGGCAACGTACTTTAACGGAGAGTAACTTTTTCCTTACGAATCTAATTCGGGTCGAACTTGCGCTCACACAATCATATCAATGAGTATTATTTAATTACGATAGCGAGAATAATAATTTAAGATCAAATAAACACATCCACGTCACTTGCCAACAAGGGCATAATTGTTAATTCACATACTAGGGGAGAAATTAGATAGAAAATTAAGGACAGGTCGTCACAACCTACCCCCTTAAGAAAATTTCATCCCCGAAATTTCAACACTGACTATAGATCATAATCAAAGAATAGATGTGGATACAAATTTCTCATGCGCTTCTCTGTCTCCCAAGTAGCTTCCTCAAGTGAGTGGTTTCTCCATAAGACTTTCACCAATCGAACAGTCTTATTTCTGAGAACTTTGTCATTCCAATCAAGAATCATCACTGGTACCTTGTCATAAGTCAAATCTAGATTGATCTTTAGTGGCTAAGAAGGGATGACATATGATGGATCAGAGACATATCTCCGTAGCATCGACAAGTGGAACACATTATGTACTTTCGACAACTCTGGTGGTAAAGTGAGTCGATAGGCAACTTCACCGACTCACTTAATGATTTGGTATGGTCCGATGTACCTAGGGCTGAGCTTCCCTTTCTTTCTCAATCGTACAACACCTTTCCACGGTGAGAGCTTCAAGAATACCCAATCTAACCTTATAAACTCTATCGGTGGAATGTCTGTCAACTATACTCTTCTGCTGATCGTGGGTTGCTTTCAAGTTAGCCTTTATCACCTGAATGTTCTACGTCATCTCATCCACGATCTCAGGGCCCACCAAAACTCTTTCACCAACTTCTGACCAACACGGAGAGGTACAACATGGTTTTTCGTACAACACTTCAAATGGTGCCATACCAATGTTGGCATGGAAGTTGTTGTTGTAGGCGAACTTTATCAATGGTAAGCGTTTGTGCCAAGTGTCTTCGAACTGTAGAACTGATGATCTTAACATATCCTCCAATGGCTGGATAGTTCTCTTTGACTACCCATCAGTTTGAGGAGATAGGCGGTGCTGTAGAGTAATCTTGATCCCAAAGCTTCTTGGAAAGCTACCCAAAACTTCGAAGTAAATTGGGGGTCTCGATTAGAAATGATACTAACTGGAACTCCGTGGTACTTAACAACTTCACAGATGAACTGTTCGGCCAATTGACTCAACGAGTAATTTTCATGAACGGGTATAAAGTGTGCTGATTTGGTAAGTTGGTCAACTATCACCCAGATACCATCATAACCATTTCACGTACGAGGTAATTTGTACACGAAATCCATCATAATATCTTCTCATTTCCATTGGTGTGTCGGGAGTGGTTGTAGCAACCCAAATGGCTTCTTTCTCTCCGCCTTGACCTATTGACAAACTGCACAACGATTTACATACTCAACAATTTCTCTTTTCACACCAGGCCAATAGTAGAAGGGTCGGATGGTATGATACATCTTAGTACTTCCGGAATGCATCACATAAGCTGAGATATGCGCTTCATCCAGTATTTCCTTCTTTAATTTGTACCTGATTGTTGCTAACACTAAAATCCATCGGCCATTAATTTGAGGAATTATTTTGTTCCTTTTTCTTAAGAGGTTAAAATCGAAGGCTTGATTTTGGGGGAGGGGATCGATTAAATCGTGCAACTTTAATTTTTAATTTTTAATTTTAGAACATAAGAGCTTGTTTTTATTTCATCCAACGTTTACCAATGTATACATAGGAAAAATTAGTATCCAGTCCCTAGTTATTAATCTTCATTGACTAAGACCTTATTAGTTTTCAAATTTTGATTCAAGTACCTAGCATTTATATGATAATAATTTACATGTTTATTACATATTTTTTAAAATAAGAATTAGTAATTGATTTAGGACTTTAATATAAAACAAGTTTTGAGTGGATTATAGTGCCACTCAACGAAGTCCAATGACAAGCTTCTAGTGCAAGCCAAGTTTCACACAAGTTTATATTGGCAAGGGTTCCTCTCTAAACAAAAAACTTGCCCATAATTAAAAATAAAAAATTTAAAAAAAATTTAAAAAAAAAAAAAAAAAAAAAAACAGAGGACGATTCCTTTCAGTACGTAGGACTGTTAATCCAATCCCTATGTCAGTACGTAGGACTCCTACCCATTCACGTAGGGGATCGTTGACGAATGCATGTATCAGTTTTTGGGTGGAGAAGAGAAGGCGTTTCCTTTTCTAGTGCGTTATTTTTCTTCTTTTACAAATTTTTTTATTACCCGAATTGAGTTGTAGTATTAATTCATACTCCATATCCAAAAAGGGAAGAATCCGACCGATTTACTTTCTTAATTAGTAGGATAATAATCTTATATACCTATTCAAGACGGCAATAGGCTAATATAAAAGCAAGGGCTGATATAGACATATTGTTACTTCTTCTTGGAGCCTTTCACTGAGATAAATCTAGAGATTTGTTCTGTGTTGACATCTCCTTATGCTTAATTGGTTCCTTAACATCATATTGTTGTTGAGAATACGAAGGTGAAGTGATCCGATCTAGTGGTTCAAGTAGTAGCAAGAGCCGGTCATCTCTTAGAATGCATATGTCTAGTGGAATGAGAATGAGTAAGTTCCTTGCGTACTACATTTGAGGAAAAATTAGTTAAAATTATCAATTTTCAAATTGAAGTATTGTCGTTGATGTTTGATTGCTATATTATCCATATTTGTGAGAGCAATTAGAAAATTTGGCGCTCTAAACACATCTCCAAGAAATCGATTCAAATTGGTGAGCAAAATGCTTAATATCTTTTGTAATAGTCTTCAATCTCCATCGATTACCAACTTAGCATCACCCCCAACAGAGACAGGCTTAAAAGTTTGGTCTTGCTAATTTTGAAGCTTCCCTGAGAGCCATCCCTTTCACAATAGGGACAGTAGTACCCCTAAACTGTAGATTGATTCGATTTGAACTAGGTTGTCCCTTGATTCTTCTTCTTTGTGGCCTTTTCTCTATTTCGCGTCCAGATTTTTTGTTTCTGTATTGTTGCTTGCATGAGAATTAATTAAAACCGTTCAATTGATTTATCTTCTCTTTATATGGTCGATAGTGATATATATCCTCCAAATATAACAAGCATTCCTATGAATATTGAAGTATTTTTTTAGTTTATTTTTCTCCCAAATGCTGTTAGAATATTATTTTTTTTCAATTTAAAATTTAGGTACAGTGGAAGGTCGAATCGTAACGAAACAAAAAGGTTATTTTATCTTGCACGGCAATTCTCTTTTCTGTTAGAAGCCATTACTTGCACAGGTCGCATTTGCATGGGATAGAATTCTGAATCCTTCGTAGTCGCCAAATCAATTATCCTAAGACACCAACAAAGACTGAATATTTCCGACAAAATTTTAACGTGGTCCATGTGTATGCACTCTATACAATTTGTACACTGTAGATAACCTTGTAGGACTCTATGTAAAGGGTCCTTCTGCTACCATTTTAGACACTCCATAAGAAATCAAGTCATCTCACTGCCTTCTCTCAGTATCTTTGTTCCTTCTTTCCGCACCATTATACTGACTTGTATATAAATAAAGACGTAAACAGAGTAATCATCATTTGCGTTTTACTTCAATCTCTAACAAAGATTCTCTCACTTTTATATATTTTGGGATGTGATATCCACACACCCTATTTTACTTCTCATACATTTTTTTAATTTTCGACTGTTGGATCGGATGAATTGAAGAAGATCAACGGACATAAATTATCAAGGGGTGTGTGAGAAGTAAAATAGGGTGTGTGGATAGCACACCCCTATATTTTAAACACAGAATTTTTTATTTTTTATTTTTTTGCATTTACTAAGGAAAATATTTAGAAGCCAATTCGTTTGTTGGTCGAGAAGCCACTGTCAAGTAACAAATCATTTAGAAATTATCATTTGTGTAAAGTTTTGGTTGTGAAAACTGAAAAGTTATGTTTTCCCTTATTTTATTTGGTGAGCCCGCAGAAGCTAACCAATGGACAGCTCCAAATTGTACCCTCCTAGATATCTACATTCTCTCTAACTCCACCAAACCATTTTGAAACTTCTCTCCCTCTCTTTCAGTTCCCTCCCTCTCCATATTTAGTTTACCAGGAAAAACCAAATCCCAGTCTCCATTATTTCTACATTACCTTAATTTTAACCATATATATTATTGCTTCATAGTTCTATGATCTATGTATATATATACTTTGTGAGTTGGACCAGCCTTCTAATATCCCTCTGTGTTTTCATGGCTTCTTTTGCAATTGGAGCTGCAGTAGTTCTGCTTCTACTTCCTCTTCTGCATCACCAAGTGCATGGAGGACTCGTAGGGATCGATATCAAAGACTGTGATGTTTCTCACGGAAACTGGGTTTTTGATGATTCATATCCTCTTTATGCCGCGCCCAGCTGCCCCTTCATTGAGAAGGAATTTGATTGCGTAGGGAATGGCCGCCCGGACAAAAACTACCTCAAGTATAGATGGCAACCCTTTGCCTGCAGCTTACCAAGGTACGCTACGATTTTCCATATTATACACGCATATTGCATACATACGCAGATAATATTCTCTTGCCCGACTTCTTACATGTTGTATGACGAGAGTCTCAGTTTGAATCACACATATTCAAATAAAACTTGGTCATACGAGCAAATAATTAGATTGCTAATGTGGGTTAACTAATTGGAAACTTATTGGTCAAAACTTTTTTGAGTTATCACCTTCTAATTTTACTTTCATGGTCTAACTATATATCCCCACACCCTGTTACATGCGTGCTCGTTAGGCTGGTCCTTAATCATTTGAATGCATTTTCGGTGAAAAAAAATCCTCTATTTTTTTTTTAATACCTCACGAGTTTTAGCAATGTCACGTCGCATTAGTAATGAGGAATCTGATTTCCGTTTCAATTTACAATGATATTTCTAAAATTGATGAGTTTTTTTTTTTTTTTTTTTTTTGAAAAGGCATTGGTCCTTATTACTTTCTAGGCATTTGAATTTGTAAATATTTTATGGTGCTCTTAAGTATTGATTATTTTGGGTTTTTTAATTTTTAGATTTTGAATTTTGTATTTTTGACCAAGGTTTTAACTATTTAGTCAAAATAAGTTTCTAAAACGATTATAAATTCTGAAATATTCGATACTCCGAATCACCTTGTCCTAGAAAAAAGGAATTCATGCCTTTGATGTTTTGGTTCAGAAAACTAAAAATTAATTTTGAGTAACTTTCAATAGCTTCCATCCTCGTGTATATATATATATATATGCTTTTGTTTCTTTTAGGGATGTGATATCTACACATCTCATTTTACTTCTCACACACCATTATCAAGGGGTGTGTGAGAAATAAAATAGGGTGTGTGAATAGCACATCACTTCTTTTATTGTTGTTTGTGTTGTCCGATATTACCACTCTGGACAGACTCGCAAACTTAAAGCCCATGTGAGAGATGTGATATGGCTTAGTGTTTTGAATTTGTTCAACTAATTTTTGCTCTGCTGTATTTTTCCTTTAAAGTTTGGATTTTTGAATGTTGTTTTCATAACACTGTTTAGTTGATTACACGTAGACATTATTTTTCCACATTTAAATATTTCTCATTAAAACAACAATATAAATGAAAGTTCTTCTACCCTTCCTTACATGTAAAAGTATTTTATTATTTAATTTATATTAATTTTAAACCTTATGGTTGGGTTGATTTTTGCATCATTACAACACATTTGAGATTGGTTCACAAGTTGTGAGCACCTCTATATGGTATTTACCCTTTTTCAACGCTATGTTGTGTATACATATATATGAGGACAATGGCCAGATGCATGGTATGTGGCCATTTGCTTTTATAAGTGAAAGTCTCTGTCACGTAATTGAGAAATATACTTTGCAAAAACAATATCAAACTAGTATTTACCCTTCTTTTCAACGCTATGTTGCATATATATATATATGTATGTATGTATGTATGTATGTATGTATACGTGTGTGTGTGTGTGTGTGTGTGTGTGTGTGTGTGTGTGTGAGGACAATGGCCAGATGGATGGTATGTGGATATTTGCTTTTATAAGTGAAAGTCTCTGTCACGTAATTGAGAAATATACTTTGCAAAAACAATATCAAACTAGTATTTACCCTTTTTTTCAACGCTATGTTGCATATATATATATATATATATATATATATATATGTATGTATGTATGTATGAGGACAATGGCCTGATGGATGGTATGTGGATATTTGCTTTTATAAGTGAAAGTCGCTGTCACGTAATTGAGAAATATACTTTGCAAAAACAATAATAAACAGTAGTTGGTCATACATTTTTCTTAATTTGAACATGAAATTAACACATCTTAAGATTGATTTCTCTGGCCATATTCTTGATAAGAGGAGATTCCAAATTTCCAAAATGGATATATGGCACGATCGGAATTTGAATGTGAAATTCAGATTAACAATTTTGTGATAAAACAACATAAATTTACTACGAGGGAACATTTGCACAAATCACACAATTTACTTATCTTTGTAACAAACTAGATCTACTTAACACGTTATAAAACTTTGATATTGACCTGTGTGTTTGAATTTTGATGATGTAGATTCAATGGAAGTAATTTCTTGTCGACGTACACAGGGAAAAACATCATGTTTGTCGGAGACTCGTTGAGTTTGAACCAATGGCAGTCACTTACTTGCATGCTTTATACAGCTGTTCCAGGAACCAAATACACATTGGTCAGGAAAGAAGGACTCTCTACATTCACATTCCTGGTGAGCATCTCGTACTCAAATTATAGACCTAAATTCTTATATTTGGATCCTAAAAAAGTTGTCGATTTATGTATTTTGGGTTTCATCTCCAATGCAAGGACTCAAATCCTAACACTCATTTTGACTTTTAAGTTTTGAGTCTTTGCATCGGAGGAGAACACAATGAACTCAAAACTCAAATTTTAAGTTTTGACAATTTAGGTATGTGCATTGGAAATGATTGGAGTCAAAACTCGAACCCTAAAATTTTTCCTTGTTGGCATAGGCTCCACCAATGACCCAAATCTCCTATTGAAAGTCAAATTTAGGTCTCAATATATTTGCCTCAAGTTTTAAGTCTTATGTGCATTGAAGATGCATTACTTCTCAAGTCTCAACTTAAACCTAATTATAATCTGTATATTAGATGCACAAAATGATGATCTATATATGTTTTTATTTTTCTTATAATTATTTCTATAAAAGAGAAGACTTAAACTAGGTACGCCAATGTGGTTGGTATAAAGAAGTAGATGATATTGTTAGGTTCAGTTTCGAAATGATCATGTTTGCTGCACTTTGGTCCTATGACAATGATTGCTTTGTGTTCCAAACTTTTTTGTTAATTCGAAATCAAGAAGTTGCCATTTATTAGTTTTACATGACAGATTTGGTTGGATTACTTACATGATGAATGGCAATTCAAAAATTTTCAGGAATACAATCTGAGTGTGTCCTTCTCCCGAAATGCCTTCATTGTCGACATTGTAGGCACACCTGATGCCCGTGTCCTCAAACTTGACTCAATCTCAGCCGAAAACGAGCAACTGTGGCTGCAAAACGATGTATTGATCTTCGACTCATGGCACTGGTGGCTTCACGTCGGAAGAAAGCAACCGTAAGACGCCTATTGATTTGAATTCCACTCAATCTTTGAGTTTGCGTGTTGTGCAAGAAATTGAATGTTTGTTTTCAAATGTGTTGCAGATGGGATTTAATTCAAGTGGGGAATCAAACTTACAAGGACATGGATCGGTTGGGTGCATATGAGAAGGCGTTGACCACTTGGGCTGGATGGGTTGACACCAAAGTGGACTCCAACAAAACCAAGGTCTTCTTCCAAGGTGTTTCTCCAGATCATAGCAAGTAAGTATTCTCAACTGCCTGTGCAAGTATGAGCACCGCACGAACACGACCCACCCGAGAGAACCTGAATCACAACCCATTTCGTAGAATTGAAATATTGAGCAGAGTTTCTGATAGTTTCTAATCAAACTCAATCTTTTTGTTTGCATCAGTGCAACAGAGTGGGGTGATCCTCAAGCAATTAACTGCAATGCACAAACAGAACCACTGCCAGGCCCAGACTTTCCAGGAAAACCACATCCAGCAGAGCAAGTACTAGAGAAAGTGTTACGCACCGCGTCAAGGCCGGTCTATTTGCTCAATATTACAACTCTTTCGCAACTACGAAAGGATGCGCACCCGTCGGTCTATGGCCTCGGCGGGCACCGGGGCATGGACTGCAGCCATTGGTGTTTAGCTGGAGTTCCTGATACTTGGAATGTGCTTCTTCATGCAGCTCTTACTCAAACTTAGGCATTCTTTATATCTCAAAGAATTGTTTTTTTTTTTTTACCAAATTGGCGATTAATGATCATTGATTAAGCTTTTCTCAAATAAGGCTTCATAATGTTAAATCTTACGTTAGCTATTCGTATTTGTAAAATACATTAGTTTTTACAGATTCAATGAAAAAAAATGCAAAATAGTTCGCTAAAGTTTTCTTGTGATGTGCTCTCTGTTTGGTTTCCTTATGTTTTTTACTTACTAAATATATTTCTAATCTAAGCTACACTAAGGAGGGTGGGGGAGGATTTGAACACGTGAAATAATGAGCCGAAAAGGAAGACTCTAAGCAGTAGGGAAATTCATCATATGTTCAAAAAGTAGAGTCTAATCGCTATATATAATCATGTAGAAAATTCAAGAAATAACCATGCAATTAAATATCAAATTTAATGCTTACGCATGAGCAATAGATTTTTTTTTTGTTTGAAAAAAACGATATTATATACATTAGGGGTGGAGGAGTGGCTAAGACTCACAATGGGCTAGCAATAATGTGGTTCAAATTCACCTTTAGCGAGAATCGAAGCTAAAACCTCTCACTTAATTACAATTGAAGATGAATACCACTAGACCATAGTACTAAGTGGCAAAACAAACTCTTTTTATTTAG
Organism: Pyrus betulifolia; assembly: GCA_007844245.1. Taxonomy (NCBI): domain Eukaryota; kingdom Viridiplantae; phylum Streptophyta; class Magnoliopsida; order Rosales; family Rosaceae; genus Pyrus; species Pyrus betulifolia. The sequence continues at coordinate 4,455,429 of VDML01000018.1, read as the reverse complement.
CTTATTTTTGTCTATGCTTATGTAGGCATGTACTCTTCGAACAATCATTACACTTTTTTTTTTTGTTTTTTTTTTTTTTTTTTTTTTTTTTTTTTTGTTTTTTTTTTTTTTTTTGTAAATTTATGAAGATGAGAGTGAGAGTTCGAAACTATTATAATAATTTTGGGAGGAGAGTTTTCAACTCAGACCACATGGGTAAAAATCTAACACTCTATCCACTAGGATATTTGACCACTTACACGTTTTGCATCACTTTATCGCATATACTTATCATTTTTGCCCTACGTTACCCTATTTCTTCACCTAGATTGACAAAGATGTTAATTTCGTTAAAGTGGCAATAACTCTCTGATCTTTTAACCATGCATACAATTAAGGATACACCAAAGGAATTTTGATTTTCAATGACAATCTTTGAAAAATTGAACCATTAGCATTGACCTGGATGAAACTTGGGTTAACATTGGCGTAGGGTTCGGTTATTGTTAATTAGTTTACTGGTCTAGCTAGGGTTTTTTTTTTTTTTTTTTCAATTTTTGGTGTTCATTGTATGTGAAATTAACATTTCTTTTAACCTAGTTGACTGAATAGGATAATGCAGAACATGGAGGATGAGTACATGAATTAAAATGAGAGGAAACTTTTTTTTTTTTAATTATTTTTTTATAAGAGTTGCAGTAAAACTTTGTGTACAATTCATGTAGCATTGCTCAAATAAGTTTTTTATTTGGTTTTGCATGATTATTCTATTATTTTGGGATCCTTTCTTAATTTTAAAAATGATTCGCTTTCTTTTTACTTTGGCAGTTTTCTTAGTCCTTTTCAATTTTTAGTGGTTTAAATTACTAATTTCAATTGTATTTGTTTACACACAAAAAATCAAAACACAATGATTCCAAACTATAGCCTAATCGTATTATTCTCCACTATTAAATAGGAAGTCTCAAGTCCGGCCGGCTTCCTCTAACTAACGAGTTCAATGCTTAATTTATAGTGAATCAACAATTTGGTTTAGCCGAATCTCTCTTTACTTCCAATATCGTTACATAAAAAATAAAAACACATTAATTCCACCATGGTTCTTTACAAAACTTAATCACTTAAATCCAATCCCAATATCGTTACATAAAAAATAAAAAAAATAACACAATAATTCCAACATCGTACTGTACAAAACTTAATCACTTACATTCCAATCCCTTAATATGTTCCTCTCTTAGTCCACTAGGTACCTTATTTAAACTACATATTAATAGAACTCTCTTTGTTAACCAAAAGATAGTGAAAAGACTATTTAGTCTTCTATCACAACAAAATAGTTAAGGGCAGTAACATGATTTCACAAAACATATTTTGCTGTTTTTGTTTAGGCCTCATCTACAGGTAATTTTAACATCTCTAATTTTAAAAAATAAAAAATAAAAAATAAACCTCTCTCCTTCAATTTTAAAAACAAAAATAAAAAAAAAATTCACATACTGGTTTGTGTGTGGGCATATACTAGTTGGTATTCAAATTAGGTTTGAAATTTTCCTTGTGCTTTTTTATTTATGTATTCAGAGTCCATGCATTGTGAAATTTATTAGTATGAGTTAAACACCGACACGTATTGTTACCAATCCATTATCTATCCAGATTTTATCACACCTTTGTCAATTAAAAATATACTCACCATCTTGTGCTATAATTTGGTTACATTAGACATATCCGTGTTAACTGAATTACAGAAGCAAAATGGTTGCCTTAGGGCGTAAGGAACGAAAACTGGTAGATTAATTTGTACCTGATTGTAGCTAACACTAAAATCCATCAGCCATTAATTTGAGGGAGGGGATCCATATTAAATCGAAGGCTCGGTTTTGGGGAAGGGGATTAAATCGTGCAACTTTAATTTTTAATTTTTAATTTTAGAGCATAAGTGACACACCCCGACCTAGATCAGGGCGTGCTGGCCGTCACTCGAAAGTGACGTAACCATGTGTACGTGCGGAAGCTAAATAAAGTAATATAAAAGTACGAAATAATTAAAATCTAGCATACAAAGTACTAAGACAAGTACTAGTGTACGTGAGACACTAAGTTCAGAGCAAGACTACAACAGTCCAAAGAAAATACTACGACAATAATACACCCGAAGGTGACCCTACATTGGTGAGTATCTGTCAGAAATGCCGGGACGCCCTCTGGGAAGACCACCGCAACCGCTAAGCAACTAGAACCTGGAGGGGCGCAAAACAAAAGCGTGAGTGGGCAAAAACAAAGTTCTTTGAAAACTCTTTAACAAAACACATTCTAACCCCTCGCCGTAAAACCTGTATACATCCCAGAAAATGAAAGTATATACGTATGTATAGATATGCCAGACATGTTCCAATATATGCCATTCATGCTCGAGAATATATCACATCAGAATCTCATAATAAATGTAAATGCTCCAGCATAACACATATTAATAACATATAATCTAGCAGCCGGGAGTCACCTAACGTGACCTGTACGGCAACCTATAGAGCTCCAATCTCATCTCATTAACTAAATCTGCACACGAGTCGGAACCACCTAATGTGGTCTGTACGACAGGCTAGGTGTAATATATATACGCTCTAGTGCTACGATCACGTGAAGCTATGCGACGAATCGTGGGTCACCTACGAGTCGGAACCACCTAATGTGGTCTGTACGACAGGCTTTGCACCTGACCTGGATCCAAGCTGAGCGTGTGGTGCGGGAGGTGAACATACACGTGAAGGCTATGCCCTAGCCACGGGCGGGAGCACTGACACCGGGGTGCAGATAATGAGCTCTCTAAACATCTCAAACTATAACTGTATAACAACATGAAACCACTTACCTGGCACTTACCTGCGCGTCCACAGCACCAAATACAAATATATAAATGTATGCCGCTATAAATACATATGATGATGCATAAACGATAATAATAATATGCATGGCATAAATCAATTAACCTTTTATAACAAATTTCTGGGAATATAAACGTATATAGGTATATACGGAAAACAAAAGCCCACTCACTGATAAGTGGAAGGGTCGTAGCCCCCCTGCCTCGAGTGAATACGCTCGTCCTCGGAGTACGTATCACCTATACGCGAAAAAGCTACGAAAACGTCAATTTAAACGCACATAACCAACTCTTCGTAATAATTTCTCATACATTGCTCAAAATGGACAAATGAATATACCAAATTGATCTACACAACCTCACGATCACAACCATAATTTTATATAAATTTTTGGACCACGCATGCGCCCCCACGCGCCTGGAATGGCACGGGTCCACGCGCCCCCACGCGCGGCCACGCGCCGTTTGACTGACGGAATATTCCGTTGACTGACGGAATATTCCCTAACTGACGCCGTTAGTCCTGTAGGAATATTCCGTTAAAACTTAACGGAATATTCCCCTGTCCTCTCCGGCGAGCCGTCGCCGTCTGCGCCGCCGCCGCCGCCGCCGCCGTCGCCGCCGCCGTCGCCGGAAAACTGGAAATTTTTCAAACTTCGTTTTCTCACTCGTTTTTCAACCATTTTTCACGTTCTTTATACCAAAATGAAGCTTAGGACTAGTAGAATTACGTTAGACTATTTTTAGGGCCTAAAAATCAAGGAATCTCACCTGCAACAACGATCTAAGTTCGGCCAACTTTGGAACTAAGCTTTCCCGACGTCCAAATTCACCCAACGAAGCATTCCCAAGCTCCTTGAGACCTCACTAACACATCTACAAGCTTAGAAAGTTCAAAAACATGCTAGATTAAATTTGCATGAATAGTGCTCAAAACGGAGTTCGTCGAATCGACGTGAAAACGTAAGATTCCTCACCTGAAAATGGCACCACTGGACTCCTCTCCACTTCACGAGTTCGATGGTGTAATTTGTTGCTTGATTTGTGAAGGTTTGATTATATGTGTGTGTGTGTCCGTGTGTGTTTGAAGAGAGAAGAAGAAAGAGGAAGAAGATGAGCTCGGGGAGAGAGAGACAAAAAGACAGGAAAGAAGACAGAGATGAGGGATTTAAGGAAAAGAAAAAGGAAGAAATGATGACAGGGTGTGTGTGTGTCTAACACGTGTCCACACTACCCGAAACGACCCTAAACGTACTTACAACGGACTAGGGGTAAAATGGTAATTTCGCACGTACGTTTTATAAATTTTGGGACGGGATGTCACAATAAGAGCTTGTTTTTATTTCATCCAACGTTTACCAATATATATATAGGAAAAATTATTATCTAGTCCCTAATTACTAATCTTCATTGACTGAGACCTTATTAATTTTCGAATTTTGATTTGAAGTCCCTAGCATTTATATGATAATGAATTTACATGTTTATTACATATTTTTTAAAATAAGAATTAGTAATTGATTTAGGGCTTTAATATATTATACTCACACCTCTATTAAACTCTTAATTAATTTTCAATCCAAATATTTCCAAAATAAATAAATAAATAAATAAATTAGAACAAGTTTGTACCCATTAGTTTTTTATAAAAAGATTCTCAATTTTTTAATCTTAAATGTACCCATTCATATAATTTTCAATTTTTTTAATCTTAAATGTACCCATTCTTAAATACCAATTTGTTATACGTAAAATGTACCCTTTTTTTTAATATAAAACATACAATTTTTTTTAAATAAAATGTACCCAATTTTTAATATAAAATCCATTCAAATTTTTTTAATCCGTTTTTAAACTTATATGGGCACATTCTTTTTTTTTTTTTTTGGTTGATTTGAGAATGTATCTATGTCAAGTTTAATCAAAGAAATTTACTAATGTTATTAAGCCTAATATCTTCTCTTTTTTTTTTTTTGTTTTGAAGAATGTATCCATGTTTTGGTACAATAATTTTTTTTTTTTTGTTAATTTTGATGAATGTACCTACACACACACACACACACAATATAATAGAGAGTATAATTTATATTTTATTATTTTTAATCCCACAAATTATGGGTTATATTTAAAATCTCATTATTATAAACAAATACAAATTTCAATTCATAAATTTTAATTTAAAAAATATAGTAACTTACACGATTACATTAATGTCAGGGACTTCGATCAAAACTAAACACAGACAAGGCTTCAGTCAAAGAATATTGATAGTTAGAGACCACATCCAAAGTGTCATATATATGTAGATAATGGAGATTACACAAAACTCTCTCCCAGTCCTTTCCATCCACCCAATCATAACAAAAATCCAAATCTTTAAATTCAATTTCTTGGGTTACATTTCATCTCTAATCCACAAAATCTCCTCCCAAAAAGAAGAAACATGTAATTTCACACGTATATACATACATGCATTCTCACCCCCTAGCTAGTCACATACATTGTGAGACTCTCCAACCTCCTCCTCCTCTCTCTCTCTCTCTCTCTCTCTCTCTCTCTCTCTCTCTCTCTCTCTCTCTCTCATGGATATTTTTTCCATTGGCACATTTATTATGGTGCTTTCTATTCTGCACCATCATGTACGCGGAAGTCGCCAGTACTCTAGTGAAGGATGTGATATTTTCCAAGGAAGATGGGTTTATGATGAATCATATCCCCTTTATACATCATCACAATGCTCTTTCATAGAGAAGGAATTCGATTGCCTACAAAATGGTCGTTCCGACAAATTCTATCTCAAATTCCGGTGGCAGCCTACTCACTGCAACTTAACAAGGTAAACTATATGCAAGTGGTGGGTTGCTTTGGTGATTAGAGTCTTCCTTTTCAATTCACTACATTTGAGTCCAAAACCTTCCCCTCCCTTAGTATCAATGGCTAGATACCCCTTTGCCGCATGCTTTCTTCAACTTTTAGTTTCAGAAATTATAAATACTTTAATTCTTTAATTCTTTTTTTTTTTAATACTGGTGTATATATAGGTTCAACAGTGAAGATTTCTTGCAAAGATTTAAAGGGAAAAGCATCATGTTTGTTGGAGACTCATTGAGTTTGAACCAGTGGCAGTCACTCACTTGTATGCTTCATACAGCAAATCCACAGACTCAGTATAACCTGTACAGGACTGGAGGACTATCCACATTCGCATTCCCAGTGAGACCATTGATACCTATATATTTTACCTTCTTTTTAATTGTTAATGCATTTCTTATATTAGGGAAATAATGTGTGTTGGTTTTTGTCCTCTGATTCATGGTTGATTTATTCAATCATGTGGCTATAAACAAAACAAGAAAATAAGATAAAAAGGAAGTGCAGAATCTTTTTCCTTCACAGTAATGCAGAATTTTTTATTGGAACATTTTGAATGCGGTCCTTAACTATCAATGTTCTTTGACTGAAACCTTTGTAGTTTTTAGTTTTTGATTGAAGTCACTTACATTAACATTAATGTAATAATGTATTTCTATGTAGGTTATTATATTTTTACATTAAAAATAAAATTTATAGTTATTTATATTAATGAGATTTTAACAAAACTCATAATTTATAGGATTAAAAATATTAAAGATGAATTATACTCTCCAATATATTGTGTGTGTATATATATACACACACACATGGGTACGTTCATCAAAACTAACCACAAAATTATTGTACCAAAATATGGGTACATTTAAAAAAAAAAAATTAGGCTTAATAACATTATTAAATTTCTTTTTATTAAACTTTTGATATGGATACATTCTCAAATCAACGAAATAGAATGTAGCCATATAAGTTTAAAAAATAGATTAGAGAAAAGATTGAATATGAATTTTATATAAAAACTGGGTACATTTTATATTTAAAAAAAAGGTATAACAAATTGGTATATTTAAGAATGGATACATATAAGATTAAAAAATTGAATTTTTTTGGGTAAATTATATAAAACTATATTAACTATTGGCTTAGTCACAGTTTCATATCCCATCTTTAAAAAAATATCAATGTCATACATTTTATTATGAATTTGTTACAATTTCATACTTTCCGTCAGTTTGTCTGTCAATTATTCCGTTAAATAGTGATGTGACTTGAAACGGGATCCACTTTCAATTTTAACTAGATTAAAAAATTAACTAAATATTAAAAAATTAAAAAAAAACAAAAACAAACTACAAACTACAAACAACTAACCCACACCCAGATCTCTTTCCTTCCCCCTCACCTCTCCGCAACTGCCGCCCTCTCTTTCTCCATCTCCACCTCCGCACTCCTCCCCCTCCCCCTCCTACACACCCATCACCCTCTCCATGTACGCCCACTCTCCTTCCCCATCGTCATCGTTCGTATGATTTGTGAACCCTACCACACACCCATCGCCGACAAAGCCCTCTCACCAAATCGCCTTCCACTCCTCCGAATCTCACCGATGACAGCTTGGCCTTTATTGTTCTTGCTGTTGCGGAACTAATTCTTCACCAAAATTGAACGGCAGGGAGATCCGGGGCGGTTCATGAATCGTACGGACGACGATGACGGGAAAGGAGAGTGGGCGTATATGGAGAGGGTTATGGGTAGTGGTGAGGGTGATGGGTGTGTAGGAGGGGGAGGGGGAGGGGGAGGAGTGCGGAGGTGGAGATGGAGGAAGAGAGAGCAGGAGTTGCAGAGAGGGAGTTGCAAAGAGGTGAGGGGGGAAGGAAAGGGATCTGGATGCGGGTTTGTTGTTGTTGTTGTTGGTTTTTTATTTTTTATTTTTTATTTTTTATTTTTTTAATAAATATTTAGTTAATTTTTTTAATTTAGTTGGAATTGAAAGTGGGGCTCGGTCATCATTTAACAGAAGACTTGACACAAACTGATGAACAATATGAAATTGTAACAAATTCGTAAGATGAGGTATGACATTGACATTTTTTAAAGATGGGGTATGAAATTGTGATTAATCCAATAGTTAAGGTAGTTTTCTATAATTTACCCAAATTTTTTATAAAAATTTAATGGGTAAAAACTTATTCTAATTTTATTTTTTATATTTTGGAAATGTTTGAATTGAAAATTAATTAGGAGTTTAATAAGGGTATGAGTGTTAAAACTCTAAATCAATTACTAATTTTCATTATAAAAAATTATGTAACTTACATGTAATTCATTAATATATTAACACTAAGAATTTTGATCAAAATCTAAAAACTAATAAAGTCTTAATCAATAAACATTAAAAATTAGGAATTGGATACTGATTTTTCCTTTTTTATGTTTATTTTTTGGATCTCATATAAGTATATTACTGTAGATGTAGTGGTCCACCTAACTATAAAAATAGTAGAAAAGACGACAATTATGCTGTAATGATTCATGCATTACTCTGCCAGCAATTATTTTGGAAATTAGGTAAGCTTAATGCATGTGAACTGGAAAGAACAACCGCAAGGATGGAATATTAATCATAGATTTCTTTAATTAGAGATTCCTTAGTTTCAAATCTCTTCCCTAAAATATAGCCTCTCAGCGTCAAAACTTGACAAAAAGATATAAAAAAAGGTGAGACCACCTATAAATCTCTAGCCACCAGCTACCAGAATATTATTACGTTCATTAAATTTGTTTAGTACATGACGACTCAGGCCTCCTTGGTTATAGATGAGGTTAAAAACATGCTAGATTTGAATAAATAATGATACAGTACCGCATATTATTTGGTGAACAAAATTTGGTATCTAAATTTTGCAAGTGCATCATTACTCTGATCTAATATGTGTCAGCCATGCACTTGACTTGAGTATCGTCATGTGTGAGGAGGCATGCGAGGATGTAGAGTGTTGTCCCACGTCAGAGAATTAAGAGACCTTACATGTGATTATAAAGAATCAAGTTAATTCCCTTATTGCTAATTAGTTTTAGAGTAGAACATCAACTTTCAATCACACACACGTCAGTTATTAATGGTCTAGCTAGAGTAATTTGATGTCATCAAGTGGTTCTAAAACCGTATTGTTCCACATCTGGCTACAGGCATACAATATGAAGGTCATGTTCTCTCGGAATGCATTTCTGGTTGATACAATAAGCACAACTGCTGGTCGAGTTCTTAAACTCGACTCTATCGAAAGTGGGAAACTGTGGAGGAATAGTGATGTTTTGGTCTTCAACTCATGGCATTGGTGGCTTCACACCGGAAGGAAGCAACCGTAAGTTCAATTTTCCAACACCCTATGGGCCCGTGCTAGATACAAAACTGCTTAAATAATTGAATAATGTAATTTAGCTTGTAAAAATTTGGTTAATTAACATCGTTAAGTAAATGAACGTATGTGTTGCAGTTGGGATCTAATTCAAGAAGGAAGCCATACATACAAAGACATGGATCGCTTGGTTGCATACGAGAAAGCGCTCAAGACATGGGCTAGATGGGTTGATACAAATTTGGAATCGACAAAAACAAGAGTTTTCTTCCAAGGCGTTTCCCCAGATCATAATAAGTAAGGCTAATTTCATGTAGCACATTGTTTGTAATGTAACCGCATTATTTTATAAGGTCCAACTTGTTATCAAATTATGAACGTCAACCTTTACAATACGAACTTTTATTCAAATGCACATGTTCGGTTATCCGGTAAGAAATCTTGTGGCTTTCATCACATAAGGAAACATTGTTACATTGGTTTAGGATTTAGTATCAATTAGCTAGTGTTTTACCTTATTATAACACAATTGTTTGCTCATTTTGTTTTCATTTCTTCTGCAACCTTTTGTTTTCCTGTCTCATTCTAGTTGTGCAATGTTTTGTCAGTGGAAGTGAATGGGGAGAGGCAGCCTCAAAGCATTGTGAAGGGCAAACGCAACCAATGGTGAGGGATGAGTATCCGGCAGGTTCACATCCAGCAGAGGTAGTAGTAGAAAGAGTGCTGCGTTCAATGTCAAACCCAGTTCATTTGCTAAATGTCACAACCCTTTCACAACTAAGAAAAGATGGGCATCCATCTGTGTACGGTCACGGCGGTCACAGGGACATGGACTGCAGCCACTGGTGTTTAGCCGGAGTTCCTGATACTTGGAATCAGCTTCTATACGCATCTCTGATAGAAAGCAAAATCAGTTACTAACTATGTGTATGTGGACTCGGAAAATTAAAAGTAAGATGTAAGCCCTCAGGTTTAGTCCAATTGGCGATTCCATCCAATTATTATGGTTTACATACGCAAGCATGCGATTTCTACTTATCATCATCATCATCTTTATTCATCAAAAGTAACACAGTTATAAACAAGTACATATATACTGTGAAAAGAGACACTTACTAATACAGTCTATTAGTATTTTTTTTTCACTTATAAGTTACAGATCTCGTGGATGGATGACGAGTTCAATACCTACTTATCCTCTCACCCCTTAGAGTAAATCTACAATAAATATATATACAATATATACATATATTATATAGGTTTAGGTTAGGATGACACTTTTTTACACCCATTTTGACAAATATTTTATTAGCTCACTTTGTATTGTATTTCAACGATATAATCCATCTTCTAGGTCTTCCCTAAAAAATTATGTCTACCAAAAAATCACCAAAAAATTTGAAATCATATGACCGTAAAATAATAATATTTCAATGTTTTTTTTTTTTTGCATAATCATATTCGTCTATTTTCTTTACTACAAATGAATGACTTACTAGTTTTGGATTTTGTCTAATTTTGACACAAATTTTCTAGGTCACTCCATAATTTTTTCAAGAATTCGAATCATCTAGATTTCAATTCATCATTCACAATTCTTCCTTGCAAAAATTTAGACAAATCTAAAATCAATAAGACATTCATTTGTAGTGAAAAAAATGAATGAATACAGTTTTGTAAAAAAACACTAAAAATGACTATCATTTAAGCCAATGATCATATAATTTCTGATCTGAACGATTTTTGGTAGACATAATTTTCTATAAAAGACCTAAAAAATAACCGATTGTATTATTAGGCTAAAAAACTTCAACTAAATTTATTTCTCCTTCAAAAATATGAACTTAAAGTAATCAACAAGTGGAGGAAGCTACCGTACTGTAAATAGAATAAGATAATCCTGTTTGGTTGAAAACACAATGGCCCTTTCGTAAGTTGGATTCTCAGTTGTTTTCAGAGGATTGACACTCAAAGCCTTTGGTGAACCTAGTGAATCTGTTTGATTGTTGTTATAAAGGCGTCCCACTATTGATTTCTATCCATAGAAAAAATGAATTAATTTTAGAATAGTTAATATATGTATTAATTTTATACTAGATTATATATGTGATGCTTGTGCCACAAGTAAACTTCTTAATCAAATGATTGTGTCACTGACTGGCTTATGATTGCTTAATCAAATCTCTCCCTCACGAGGGGGGTCGTAGTGACTAGGCCGGGCGATTGTTTAACAAAAATACAAGTCTCCGCAAAAGTCGTAAGACAATTTTTTTATGACAGCCACATGTGGCCCGACAAACACTGCAGCGATGGGCCCCAATGCAGCATATATCACAGAACCTTCCAACAGCTAGCCAATGTGGTAACGATTACGATTAAGTCACGTTAATATCTTGTATTGTCTTTTTCTTAAAGAGATAAAGACAAAAAAAATAAAAAAGTGTGAAAAGATGGGAGAAAAAAAAGAGGAAATTTTGAGGGAAGTAAATCCTATGCCGCAGCAATCACTGAAGCGACCGTAGTTCAGTGTATATCTTCTGCAAGTTGGAATCTTGATGAAGACCACACTGAGAAGCTGCATGTATATTGTATAGGTTCGGTCGAAACAAATCACAAAATTAAAGGAAAAAGAAAAATGTGACGAATCGAAGGTAGCTAGCCTCCAACCTTATCATTTTAGAGTGGAGAAAAACCACTCAGAAGTTGGAATAATCCAAACAAAGTGGTCCTCTATACACCTAGACTACTCAAGCCTCGACCACTAATTTTGCCACTTGCAAAGGCCAATATCTATTCAATTAGATAGGTATATGGAGATTATTTGCCTTCCATTGTATATCGCAATATGGTATATTAGTACATACCTAAACCATATGACTTAAGGAAGTGGCCATCTACCATTCAATCTTAATCCAATAGTGGATCAGATTTAGTCTTTTGTTGTTATACTTTCTCATTCACCATTAGATAAAGATCGAACGCTATTAGAATTTTCTTGGATTATTTTGTCTATGACAACATGATTATTTACTGCTAACGTACTTAAATATTAATATGAAGAGGTTTAAGACCTTAGCTTTTTTGTGGGGTTGAAAAAGGGCCTTTTCTTGTATTAGAGCCTTTGTTTTGAACAAAAGCTATATTGGGAAAATTCAATAGAAAGAGTGATTAGTTCACTTTTGTCAAATATGTCGTCAAACAGAATTTAACTCTAGATATGAAGACACAAACCATCCAATCAATGGTCTAACTAATTACTAATGTTATGTCGTTAAACTGCTGATCTAGCAATCAAAATATATTCTTCTTAATTAGGGTGTTCAATTCTAAAAGAAAAGCTAATATATCAAGCCAAGAAAAGCTAATATATAACAAGCCCTTAATTGCCATATCGATTAAGAAAAGATTATGCATATAGAGGAAGCCCCCTTATTATAATTCTAAGCAAGTAAGAATATTGTAGCTAGCTATCACCCTCTTGTGCCACATGGGTGCTTCCTCTATATTTTCTGCAGCATTGATATTTTCTCTTTTGTGTCAAATAGGAGGAAGGGTGGTGAGTCAAGGGACAATAAAACATGTAAACAGTGCTGGTTCTGGGTCTGGGTCTGGGTGTGACCTTTACCTTGGGGAATGGGTATATGATAAGTCCTACCCTCTCTACAATTCAGTGGAATGTCCCTTCATTTGGAAGGAATTCGATTGCCAAAAGAATGGTCGACCAGACAATGAGTATCTCAACTACAGATGGCAGCCCACTTCATGCAAATTACCAACGTACATTTCTTATCCATCATTTTTTTTTCTCTCTTCATCTTCTCTATCCAGTCCTTCTTGCCACTATAGCAGAATGTGGATTTTTTTTTTTTGGGGGGGGGGGGGGGGAATAGTTACAATAAACATATTCTGACTATCAAAAAAAAAATTATGGTATTTCGTTGTACAAATGGTCAATTTTCAATAATGTCGACAGATTGATCATAAACATATTTCTACAAACCAAATGTTAAAATATGTTTATTGTAGCGAGTTGTCCTTTCTTTCTTTTTTTTTTTTTTTTTTTTTTTCTGAAAGTATTTACCACATGGTTAATGCATGCTACAATAATCATCCTTAATTGCTAAACTATTTTGGGAGCATCACCTCGTCATAATTTGCATTTCTATTATTCCTAATTAAGGGTCATTTTCCCTATAAAAAAAATTGTGTCATCTCACGCATTCATATACTAATTTATACTCTTAGAATTAACATTAACCGATAATTATGTACGTATATATGTAGGTTGGATGGGAAAAGCTTTTTGGAAAAATTTAGAGGGAAGCGCATTCTATTTGTAGGGGACTCATTGAGCATAAATCAATGGCAGTCCCTCACATGTTTACTTCATAAATCAGTGCCACAAGCCAATTACACCTCAAACAGGGTTGGAGGTGTCTCCACATTCAAGTTTCCGGTAAGGCTAACTAGCTTCATTTCCATCTAATAAACCCGTCATGTTACTAATCAGGTCCCCTTAATCACACGAAATATGTTAATTACAAGATGTGATCGTGCTCACTTGCACTAATTTGTAGGCCTACGACGTTTCGATCGTACTGTCCCGGAATGCCTTCCTAGTAGATATTGTGCATGAGAGCAGCGGACGTGTTCTAATGCTCGACTCGATTCAGAATGGAAGTTATTGGAGAACCTTTGATGTCCTGGTCTTCAATACCTGGCATTGGTGGCTTCATACTGGAAGAAAACAGCCGTATGTATGCGCATGAATGTTCTGCTATTTTTTTTTTTTCTTTTTTCCTCCTTTATTTTTCTTTTGCCTTCTTCAAGTTTTTACATTAATTAAACTAAAGCAATGCAGGTGGGAGGAAGTTCGATATGGCGTAAACAACGTACACCAAGACATTGATCGCATGATGGCATATGAGAAAGCTTTGAAGACATGGGCTAGGTGGGTGGACTCCAGTGTGGATCCTGGTAAAACTAAGGTCTTCTTTCAAGGTGTTTCTCCAGATCATATGAGGTAGTTAAGCAATTGAACCTCCTAATTAAACAACATCATCCGCTTAGTTCAACTTTGACAATATTGCAGACCTAGTCGTTGCCAAGTTGACATGGACAAGTTCTTCTCCATCCAAGTTTGAATCACCCTCCCCATAGCTTAGATTAGATTAGATTGTTGCTCGAATAAAAAACTTTGACCATTAATTTTGTTCCAAAAATAAAAGCAATGACGATTAGTTCTCCCTCGTACAATTAATTGTGATCTAATCTTGTGTTTGTGGTAATGGCCAGTCCAAGAGAATGGGGCGATAACGCAAAATCAGGGAACTGTTTTGGACAAAGGGCACCGGTGATGGGGGCACAATATCCAGGAGGTTCACATCCAGCACAAGTTGTTCTAGAAAACGTGCTGCGGACAATGTCAAAGCCAGTTCATTTGCTCAACATAACAACTCTTTCACAACTAAGAAAAGACGGCCACCCTTCGGTCTATGGTTTCGGCGGCCACCGGAACATGGATTGCACCCATTGGTGTCTTCCCGGCGTTCCGGATAGTTGGAATCAAATTCTGTTTGCAGCACTCTTCCATAGCTAATCTGTATATATTTATGTTGTTGCATCCTTCCTTTTTCCTTTAAATTAAATAATCATTTTCTTTTTCTATTAATTACTAATAATGTTTTCCACTTGAAAGCTAGCTTTGGGCTGCAGTTTGTAAGTTGAAGGTTGCGTAGCCTGTATTCGAATTTCGAATATATAGTTTCATTTGTTTATGTGGTATCTTCTGTAATTTTGTTGCCGAGAAATTATGGAATATAATTATCAATAACCCGTAAATTGCTAGTGTAAACACGAGAAATTCCTGAAACAAGCGACAAGAATACGTGTACAAAATATATTTTTTTGTATTATGATTTTGGGGTTACAATCTCTTTGTAATTTGATCCTCTGATTCTATCTTCGTACGATGTGGGTTTGTGGATGAGTTGTTGATCCAAAGGGCCGTCAGGGCTTGATCTAAGGATGCACAGTTGATGAATGGATCTTCAAGGGGCGTTGGGCTTGATCTTGAAGAATGGGTGTATGAGTTTGTTGAGGTTGTTGATCCAAAGGGCCGTTGGGGCTTGATCTCAGGATGAACGGATGATGAATGATGAACACTTTCCTCAAGGGCCGTCGGGGCTTGATCTTGAGTTGGTGGAAGTTCTTCAAGGGCCGTCGGGGCTTGATCTTGAATTGAACAGATGATGAACGATGAACACTTTCCTCAAGGGCCGTCGGGGCTTGATCTTGAGTTGGTGAAAGTTCTTCAAGGGCCGTTGGGGCTTGATCTTGAATTGAACGGATGATGAACGATGAACACTTTCCTCAAGGGCCGTCGGGGCTTGATCTTGAGTTGGTGGAAGTTCTTCAAGGGCCGTTGGGGCTTGATCTTGAAGGTTGATGGATGATGAACGATGAACACTTTCCTCAAGGGCCGTCGGGGCTTGATCTTGAGTTGGTGAAAGTTCTTCAAGGGCCGTTAGGGCTTGATCTTGAAGGTTGATTTGACGAAGAACGAAGAGTGCTTTCTTGATCCTTCGGGATTTGCTTGAGAGCTTTAGAGTTCCGAAGCTTGAAGGTTTTGGTGTGATATCAATTTCCCTTCCTTTCTTCCTTCCTTCCTTCTTTCTCCTTCTTCCTCTTTTTTTTCTTTCTTCCCTCCTTCTTTTCCTTCTTCCTCCCCCAAAATGAATGCCTTTGGCCTCCTATTTATAGAATTCCAAAACTTGATTTTTGGATTTAAATAATCAGATGAAATAAATCATTTCTGCCAGGTATTGACACGTGTCATATTTGATGACTTTTCCAATTTATTTCGATTTTTTGTTGAGGCACACGCTACATGTAAAATTTATGTGATACGTGAGCGTTGAAATTTTAATTATTGGTCAACATTCATTTCACCGAAATTTTGATGTCTACAAATGCCCCCACTTCAAGGCGCGTCATAAACATGTGCTTGTCACGTGTAGAAGATGCGTTTTGAAGTCCCTTAATGTAGATGTCAACCCAAGGGCCGTCGAGGCTTGATCTTGAATTGGGCTGGAAATTTCTTCAAGGGCCATCGAGGCTTGATCTTGAGCTTGACTGGAAGATTTTCTAGTTTCCTCCAATCGTTGATTTTCCGCAGGCTTACTCTTGAACTGAGCTGGAGGACTCTTTTGGTCTCCTCCGAAGGTCTGAACTTACTCATTTGATCTGGAGTTGAATTTGATTCAAGGGTGGTGAACACTTGATTTTGAATCGGACTTGTGATTTCTTCAAGGGCCATCGAGGCTTGATCTTGAACTGGGCTGGAGGATTCTTTTGGTCTCCCCCTATCGTTGATTTTCCTTTGTGCTACTCTTGAATTGGGCAGCAGGATTCTTTTGGTCTTCCCCGAGGGTCTGAGCTTACTCCTTTTTTTCTGTTTCTTTGTTCAATCTCTCCAATTCGTATTGAAGAGGGTTAGAGGATAGCTCAGCATATGCAGTCGTAGCTTGTCTCCACATGCTTCAATGCATCATTTTCACTTGCCTTACTTGCCCCTCTTTGCAGAAGTGGTATTTCCTTATGCATGTTTAGCATCTTCTCTTGTACTATTTGTTCCTGATGCAGGAGTTGAATGCAAACCTTGCATTTGAATGGACCATCACTTCTTGGTGGCAGCGCAAGTTTGAGTGGAGGTTCCGACATATTGCTTTCTCTGTCCTTGTCCTGGCAGGTGAGAACAAGGGCAAAGGAAAAGATAGGGGAAAAGCATGATATGAGATACCTTTGCTTTCGCCCTTGATGATATGAGATACTTTTGCCTTGGTGTCATTTGTTTGCAAGGGTATTCCCGGAGAGGAAGAAAACTGAGCATTTTGAGATGCTTTGCTGGGAGTGTACTCTCGGAAGTGAGGAAGAGTCGGGCATTTTTTTTTTCTGTTTGCAGGTCTGCCTTGCCATAAAAGATGAAGGTCGACATATATAGGGATTTCCCAATAGCAAGTGGTGGTACTGTTCTTTTACCCTTGTCGACAAACGTTTTGATCCCGCAAATCCGGCTTTTTGAAATAGTGACGACTCTTCGATCTTTGAATACGCCTCTTTGATTTCTGAACGACGCCTCTTTGATTTCTGAACGAGCGCCTCTTTTGACAAAGCTGCACGCGTTTTCTGAAAAGCAGAGAAAGCGTCGCCGAACTTTGCGTTTGTCAGCTAAAGATGTGTAGCTGCGATGATGACCTCCACGTGATCTTTTGACAAAGTGGCACCCGTGCTCTGAAAAGCCGAGAAAGCGTCGCCAACCTCCACGTGTTTTCAACTTTGTCGGAGATCTTTTGACAAAGTTGAACGCGTTTTCTGGAAAGCCGAGAAAGCGTCGCCTAACTTACGCCGGAAAATCTAGCTTTTGAGATTTGCAGAGCGATGTCTCTTCGCTTTTGAATAAGCGGCCCTTCGATTTCTGAACCAAAGCCTCTTTGATTTCTGAGCAAGCGCCTCTTCCTTTTTATAGAGGTATTGATCACCTGTAACATGCATACTTTGAAGGTTGCTCATTCCTGAAAATCATCTCCGGCCTTTTGAGTTTTAACTCCATCCACCCATCTCTTTTAACACCTTTGAAAAATGGCTAATCCATCGAACCTTAGCTTAGAATTGAGTCTCAGCAGTGATCCGGTTGCGCCGCTTCAAGGTAATGTATGGTGCCCTTCTTTCTTATCTTTTAACGGTCCTCTTACAGGTGAAGACTCCGTGATGCAGGACGCCACAACAGCTACAATAGTAGCTAGGAACCTCCTCACTCCAAAAGATAGTAGGCTGCTGTCAGGACGGTCCGATGAGTTGGCCGTTCAAGAGTCCCTCGCTCTTAGTGTTCAGTGTGCGGGCTCTGTGTCCAACATGGGCCAACGCCTGCTTGCTCGGTCCCGTCAGGTGGAATCATTGATGGCAGAGGTGGAAGATCTTAAGCAGGAGATTAAACAGCTTAAGTACGAGAATAGAAGTTTGCATGTGCTTGCAAATAACTATTCGTCGGGCATGAAGAGGAAGCTTGATGAGATGCAAGAATCTCAAGGTCGCATTCAAAGTGACCGTCAAAGGCTTACGTCTTTCTTCCAGAGACACATTTTTCCTGCGTCATCAAGCGTTCCACCAAGTATTGGGGCCTCGAATGATCTATCTTCGGTGCTTCCCGCTCCTGGAGTTTGGCCGAGTAGTGGGGCTTCACGTGAACAACCTTTGTGAAGGCTCGATCTTCCTCTTTCTTTGTTAGATACATTTCTTTTTTTTTTTTTTCTTTTTTTTTTTTTTCGCACTTGTAACTTCTCGAAAATCAATGAACATGCTTCGTTTTATTTAGTGTATTATGCTAAATACTGATAAAACATATACATCACTGTCCATCATCAATTTTTTTTTATTCATTTGTTTGCTTTCGGTGGCACTGATCCACCATTCATTTATATATATATATATATATATATATATATATATATATATATATATATATTTCAGATGGTGCCAGAAGCACCACCATTGTTTTTTCCTTTCTTTTTATTATATATATATATATATATTTTTCTTTTCACATGGTTCCAGAAACACAATCATTGTTTTTATTATACATATATATATTTTTTTTTCTTTTTTTTTTTATTCTTTTGAAAGATGCTTCCAGCATCATCATTGCTGCTTTTTTTTTTTTATTATTCTTTGAAATATGCTTCCCGGCATAATCATTGCTACTTTTTTTTTTTTTTTTTTCTTTATAAGGCCATCTGCAAGGCTGAGTTCGTGGGTGAAAACCCAGGCCGAGTCCGAGAGAAGACGGAGGAGATCTTTGGGTGTGAGTTGACAAACTTTGATTTTGTCGATCACATTCAAAGACAGCAGCCATGGTGGAGGTGGATGGAGGAGATCTTTGGGTGTGAGTTGACAAACTTTGATTTTGTTGATCACATTCAAAGGCAGCAGCCATGGCGGAAGTGCAGAAGCAGCCAGAGCTTGAAGCAGAGTGTAAGGCGTCGAGTTTGAAGACCGGCTAGTCGTTTGACAGCGGTCAATAAAGCTCTTCGTTGGCGTTGAGCTTGAAGTGGAGGAATTGCAGCGGCTATGGAGTTTGCCTTTGCTCGCACCAAAAGTGCCTTTTGTGCAGCGTCCACGTTCTCTGGATGTCCTTGTGGTGCTGAGGCTGATTTCAGGTTTCCACCGAAAGATACCTGAGTCCGACCTTCTGAACCTCTTCTTTGTTGCAGGGGAGAAGTCATGGTTGTTGAGTTTTTTTTTTTTTTTTTTTTTTTTTTTTTTTTTTTGAGAAGATTGGTGATGACTATTGCATTGCATTAGAGCTTTGGAGGAAACTGGGGCGCTTTTCGGGACCTTGGCAGCAATAGCGAGTTGCTGCTTTTTTTTTTTTGCAACAGATGTGGGTTCTGCAGCTGAAACTGGAACAGGTTCTGCTGTTGAGAACTCGATGACATGAAGTTGAGGGTTCTTGATGAATTGTCGAAAACAAGGGTCTGCCTCTGCACAGTACCTGATGAAGACTTCCCAGAAGCAGCTCTTAACCCATCATCGGCGTTGTTCGAACCACCATCAGTCTTCCTTTGGGATATTTCTGTCTCAAGGCTGAACATTCTGTTAAGAGCATGCATATTCTCAAGTGTCTCACTCAGAGTTCGACTATCACTCCCATCGCATCTTAAGTGCTGCATCGGACCATGAAGGAGCTTGTTCACAATACCTCGGCTAAGATCATCTACAGCTTTTCTTGTTTTCTTTGATATGTCATCACCCATTTTTGATAAACATTTGTCAAGCTCTGCAGCTCTGATTCTTTCAGCATAAGCTCTTAATTTCTTGATGGTAGGTACTGTCTCCAAAGAATCCCTCAAAGCTTCAAATTGTTTCGATTCTTCAGTAATAATTTCCTGAGCTTCCATTGCTTTCTGAAGGCTATCCTCTTTGTTAGTAGCCCCAACCTCCTTAAGGTCATCAACATTGTAAAGTCGAGCACCATCAACATCAGCAACACACTGGTGGAGAGTGTAATTTCCCAAAGGCATATCCCTATCAAGACTTCGAACAACCTGGTCTTCGTCCTCCAGCCAAAATGCCCGCCTAGTTCTTATTCTGAACGCAGACTTGATCGCCTCCTTAATTGCTTCACCAGTCCCATCAATTCCAATCCTTCTGGTGTATTCCCCCAATTTGACAGTTATAATCCTTCCACAGTAAGAAGAGTGGTCCTCCCCTCCATTTTCAGGACCCTCCCTCCAGTTCCAAGGAGGAACCCTATTGACTGCAACTGCATCCGCGGCAGTAATAGCAAGCGGGTCACCGCTGTCGTGATCCAGCTGCCTCTCCAAATTGAGCGCCGATCGGTCATTAGCTTTCATAGGCCCAAATGGAATAGTTGAATCCTCAAGACCTTTATCAGAAAATCGAACGAAAGAATCTAACTTGGGAGGAGTGGCAACGGCGGCGGCGGCAGCAGAAACAGAATTGTGGTTGCTGTTGGCGGTGGCGGAGTTGGAATTAGTGGTGCGATCTCTGAGCAAGTCCTGAAGGTCCTCGTAATAAGACATCTTGGCAGAGCGAGCACCGACTTTAACTTGGTGGCGAGCCTTCTTGAACTCCTTGAGCAAGTTCCGCCACTTGTCCGTACACATGGTGGGCGATCAGTCGAAGCCCTTTTCCCTCATCCGCGCCGAGATCTGGTCCCACAGGTGCCTATTGGACTTTGACGTGTTGAAAAGCCCGTCTACCTCTCTCCTAAACCCTATCAGGCTCCGGGTCTTCTTTGTAGTGTCCATGGCCTAGTCGGCCGCTGGTAGTGGTGTGGTTGAGAAACGGCATGAACAAATCGTCAGAGGAAAAATCGAGCAGCTCCGGGTTGCTGGAGATGGACTTCTGGAGGGCCATGGTGAGGGTTTTGGTGTCACGAGCGAAGGCATCGGAGATGCAGGAGTCCGCGAAGGTGTTGGACCTGAAAGCCCATGGCTCCATCATGCTCCCCACGTCTTCCGACGAAAAGACCTGTCCGTTACCGAATCTGACTCTGGTCACCTGTTGCACCATCTGTCGGAAGTTGCTCGGATCCGCGGTGATGAAAGTCGTCTGGGACCGTTTCGACGTGCGCGACTTCCGTTTCGAAACCTTACCACCGCCATGCGCCACTGGAATCACGCTTCTCTGCTGCTTTTTTTCAGCGGTGCGGCCACGGACTCGAGGTCGTCCGAGCCGGAAAGTCCAAAAACGGTGGGGGTGGGTGCTGTCTCGAGAAGAGGAGCAGCAGAAGATGAGGTGCAGAAATGGAAGCCGAGGGGCGAGTAGAGATGTCGAAGTTGTGCCTGGGCCCCGATTTGGGCTTCAACGAGGGTCTGCACGGTCCATTTTGTCTCGGGCCTTGAGGTCCATCTGGGGCTGCTACTGTACATATTATTTGGGCCGAGAAGGAATATATATATGTATATATATATATATATATATTTTTTTTTTTTGGAAGAAACTGTAATAAATTTTTTTTTTTTTTTTTAATAATAAAGAAATTGTAATAAAATTGACTTTCTTTAATGAAACATTTATTTATTTATTTTGATGTGACTGTACTTGAAGTTTCAAGTTGCCTACGTACTCTTCCAAAGAAGAGATCAAGTCATAACGTAGTTCAAATGAGTGATGGTTTTGATGATGATTTTGATGATGATTTTGATGATGATTTTGCCGTACACAGTTTATGCTCTTGCGGGCCAGGAGCGTTTGGTGCCGTTTGCATTTTTTAGCTCATGCAGGCAAGGAGCGTTTGTTGTCGCCTTTTATGCTCGTGCGGACAAGGAGCTTTGGTTGTCACCTTTTAGGCTCGTGCGAACGAGGAGCTGTTTTTGAATTTGTCAAACGATCTTAGAGGGGCATTCCTTGCAATCTTCATAGCAAGGAGTCTTGACTGAGTGATTGAAGAAGTCTTTGGGGAAGAAATCGCGCATTGTGATGGCAACGGACGATCTTGGTGTCATAACTTCATCATCCTCAACACTTTCATGTAGCTTTGAAGGTTGACGGTAGCTGCTTTGCCCCCTTTCCGATTGGTGAACTTGTGGAGGAGACCTATGTTTCTTGTGCATTTTCTTTGGAGTGACATAAGTCCATCCTTCAACTTCACTTGACTTGACTGACATGGTTTTGGAGCATGCCCCCAGCGGTTGAGGTGAAGATTTTGAGTTCAAAGAGCCAGAAGTGACGGTGGTATAGTTTGACTTCACCACATCATTAAGATCTAGCTCGATGATCCCTTTCTGAGCCAACTTCATGATGAGATCTTTTAGCACAAAGCACTTTTCCGTCGGATGACTAATGAAGCGGTGGAATTTGCAGTACCTTGGACTGTCAGTACGGTTCATCTCTTCTGGCCGTTTGCACTCAGGTAGGTCGATCACCTTTTTGTCAAGCAAGTCTTTCAACATGGCAACCACGTCAGAGTCGGGGAATGGATAAGTTTTCTCCTCAAGCTCCTTCAAAGTGCGTCTACGTGTCTCTTGATCACGAAAAGCTTCGGTTTGAATCGCCTTGCTTCGTGTAGGGATTTTAACTGGAGTTGTGTTGACCGTCATTGCTTCCTTGGTGGGTTTCCACGTAGCCTTATCCACCTTTGGCCCCAAAACTTTGTCATTCTTGTAGTCGGCGATCTGTTCTTTCTTCCCATGACGGGTGATGCTTAACTCCATATCATGGGCGCGGGTGGCTAACTCCTCGAATGTTCGTGGTTTGATGCCTTGAAGGATGTAGTGTAGTCCCCACTGCATGCCTTGAACGCACATCTCAATGGCAGAGGTTTCAGAAAGCCGATCTTTGCAATCCAGACTTAAAGAACGCCATCTATTTATGTAGTTGACGACAGGTTCATCTCTCCACTGTTTCGTACTGGTCAGCTCTAACATGCTTACAGTACGACGAGTGCTGTAGAAACGGTTGAGGAATTCCCTTTCTAGCTGGTCCCAACTGTTGATAGACTCAGGTTCGAGGTCAGTGTACCAGTCAAAAGCGTTACTTTTCAGTGAACGCACGAACTGTTTTACGAGGTAGTCTCCCTCTGTCCCAGCATTGTTGCAAGTTTCAATGAAATAGGCGACATGTTGCTTCGGGTTGCCTTTTCCATCGAACTGCATGAATTTTGGGGGCTGATAACCCCTTGGCATCTTCAAAGCATCAATCCTCTTGGAGTAAGGCTTTGAGTACAGTATGGAGTCATGCGAGCTTCCTTCGTACTGTGTCTTGATAGTGCTTGCGATCATCTCCTGTAGCTGCTGGATAGAGAGAGATCACATGGATGCCGTTGCTTGGTCTAGCTTCGGCTTCTCTTCATCTTCCTCCTCTGGTGGCTCCTCTTCTTCTTTCTTTAATGGGCCAACATTTGGGTCGACTTTCACGTTGAGCTGCGCATCTAGTTGGTTGACGAGTGCGGCAATCTGCAAGTCCTTCTCTTCCACAGTCCGTGTGAGCTTTGCAATTGCTTCATTCATCTGAGCTAGCTGCTCCTCGATTGAAGTTGCTCCAGTGGTCATGACTTGCATGGTTGTACTGCCGCTTGAATCAGCGTCGGAGAGTAGGGACTCTGCGTATTTCCTTGGGCTCTCCCCTTTTGATGCCCTTAGCGAGGCTAGGGTGATCACAGGCTCGTTCCTCAGGTGCTCTTGTTCCTTTGACAGAGTTAATGCAGGGGCGGAAGCTGCGGCAAAAAGATCTCTTGCCTTACTTCGGGTTATGATGCCCGAAATATCACCACTTGCGGCGATGATGTTCTTGTTCTTTGCTTTGATTGCAGGAACAGCTTGATCATTTCTTGATGCCATTTGCGTTTTTTGATGATTTGAGGATAGAGATGAGAGGTAGAGATTGTCCCACTGGGCGTGCCAAATTTGTAAACACGAGAAATTCCTGAAACAAGCGACAAGAATACGTGTACAAAATATATTTTTTTGTATTATGATTTTGGGGTTACAATCTCTTTGTAATTTGATCCTCTGATTCTATCTTCGTACGATGTGGGTTTGTGGATGAGTTGTTGATCCAAAGGGCCGTCGGGGCTTGATCTAAGGATGCACAGTTGATGAATGGATCTTCAAGGGGCGTTGGGCTTGATCTTGAAGAATGGGTGTATGAGTTTGTTGAGGTTGTTGATCCAAAGGGCCGTTGGGGCTTGATCTCAGGATGAACGGATGATGAATGATGAACACTTTCCTCAAGGGCCGTCGGGGCTTGATCTTGAGTTGGTGGAAGTTCTTCAAGGGCCGTCGGGGCTTGATCTTGAATTGAACGGATGATGAACGATGAACACTTTCCTCAAGGGCCGTCGGGGCTTGATCTTGAGTTGGTGAAAGTTCTTCAAGGGCCGTTGGGGCTTGATCTTGAATTGAACGGATGATGAACGATGAACACTTTCCTCAAGGGCCGTCGGGGCTTGATCTTGAGTTGGTGGAAGTTCTTCAAGGGCCGTTGGGGCTTGATCTTGAAGGTTGATGGATGATGAACGATGAACACTTTCCTCAAGGGTCGTCGGGGCTTGATCTTGAGTTGGTGGAAGTTCTTCAAGGGCCGTTGGGGCTTGATCTTGAAGGTTGATGGATGATGAACGATGAACACTTTCCTCAAGGGCCGTCGGGGCTTGATCTTGAGTTGGTGAAAGTTCTTCAAGGGCCGTTGGGGCTTGATCTTGAAGGTTGATTTGACGAAGAACGAAGTGTGCTTTTTTGATCCTTCGGGATTTGCTTGAGAGCTTTAGAGTTCCGAAGCTTGAAGGTTTTGGTGTGATATCAATTTCCCTTCCTTTCTTCCTTCCTTCCTTCTTTCTCCTTCTTCCTCTTTTTTTTCTTTCTTCCCTCCTTCTTTTCCTTCTTCCTCCCCCAAAATGAATGCCTTTGGCCTCCTATTTATAGAATTCCAAAACTTGATTTTTGGATTTAAATAATCAGATGAAATAAATCATTTCTGCCAGGTATTGACACGTGTCATATTTGATGACTTTTCCAATTTATTTCGATTTTTTGTTGAGGCACACGCTACATGTAAAATTTATGTGATACGTGAGCGTTGAAATTTTAATTATTGGTCAACATTCATTTCACCGAAATTTTGATGTCTACAGCTAGTAGGCCTGAGTGAGCCATTACTATATAAAAGATGTTGGCCCATTATTATTGTGAAATTCCTACTATCCCAACATGTTCCTTTTTTTTTCTTTTTTTCTTTTCTATATATATATATATATATATATATATATTTGAAGTTATTAGTCATTTCCAAAACCATTAGGCACTCACGAATCTCTCATACTCTTCCTCTATTTTAAGATATTTTACTTAAATTTTACGTGAAATCTCTAAAAATCAATTAAATGCCATCAAACTTCATAAATTTATAATTCATTAAAATCTTTTAAAATCTCAATTGAATATATCCTTAAATATATAATTTACTAGAGATCAAAAGATTTTTTTCCACAACTGATTCCTCACACAGTAATTTTGAAAGGATTGTTTTCAGAGCACATCAATCTCAAACTAAACCTTGGTATCTTTAGTGCGGCCTGTCTAATCAGATTGTGGACGTCATCAAAAGTATAATTCTTATGCATTGTAACATGAAAGAAATTCAAGATAAAAACAAAGCGATGAGTACATAAAGAAAGAAGAGGGCGAAGAAATCGTTACCCTAAAACGATGTTGCCACTAGCAAAGGTAGGGAAGGGGCAATTGGTCCCTCTGGTCCAAAAGATTTATACACAGGTAATACAGCTCATGTATATTTTACATTATTTTTGCAAATAATTAAGGACAAACATCATATACACAAAGACCAGTATAAATGTGTATTAATTCGAGTGTTTGAGTTGTAAATATAATATATATATATATATATATATATATATATATATATATATATGTTTATCAATGAGATCGGGTCCGAGGTCTCTTTCAACATTAAACATTTTTTTATACAACTTTCAATGCTAAAAATTGGATATAAATGTCTGAGAAGACTAAAATATGTAAGAAACTAAATCTGAGATAAAAATTATATCTTTGCCAAACATGTGTATGACTTATTTTTTTGGAAGATATGGTTGAAAAGTGCATATAAACAATCAATATGTGATAAATTCTTTGTTACACTCTGATTGCTATAAAATCTTAGCTCCGTCATTGGATATCGTCTCTTTTTAGATTGGTTATAGAAATAACACCATTGATGTGTTTTACAGTGAGTTTTTCTTAAAATGTCTTATGGATTGTAACACGATGCCCATTGGTGTTGTCAGCAAACCAAATAGCTTGATTGCTAATTAAACATCTCCCAACAGTTTTGGAATGCTACATATAGCTCTGCAGGCTAAGAAGAATGTAGCTGCAAACACATAATGCAAATTATAGGATAAAACAAGACCAATCATCACCCTTGCATGGAACAATCATGATTATATTCCCAAAACCTAGAGACACACACACACTGAAGCAGTAAAGCAACCAGAAAAACCACATACCTGAGGGAGGAGGACAGACGTGTTATCAGCTATATAGTCCATAAACTTGGGAAGAAGAAGAATGGAAGCACAAGAGCTGTTCATTTTGTAACTCGTCCAAGTTCAGGGATGTATCGTTTGCTTCTGCACGGTTTAATTTCCAATACATCCAACTCTTGATCCAAAATTTGACAGAGATCCATGACAACTTTCATGAATCTTCTGCCACAAGTGAGCACGGAATATTTGAACCAATCAAGGTGGGAATCTTTCCCTGCATAAACATACTCTTGATTTTCTTGAGATTTTGGAGCTCTGTGCGAAATCTAATCATCAAGGTGTTTTAAAATTGCTTTCATAAATCAATAGTTTTACTAAGCTTTTAAAAGCAACCAACTAATATGCAAATCAATCACAAATCGAAATCACAAAGTTTGAGTCCAAAAACGTATTTCCTACTACGTATTTGATAAGAAGAACCTATATAACCTGTAAGAAAACCCCATCAAGATTGAGGTGGATGAATGTGTTTAATTTATCAAGGATTTTAAGTTAAGCATTCCATAATATTGATTTTATTTATCAAGCTTCGTAGGATAATTATTCAATTTTAATTGGAAAAAAATGCAAATAATTGACATACACCATTGGAAGGATACTAGGACCATTTTTCTATACTCCGTGGCGAATATGTGCCATTTATACAAATCTGTGTATATTTTGAAAATAGTATTGTAAACTCTTCAGAGGCCTAATAAAAATCTCAAACTATTTTTAAACTTTAAAGAATATAATTTTCCGTTCAAATTGATGAAAACACTCATTGAGCACATACTTCGAACTTCATGTTCTTAGATCGACACCTTTGATTGAGAATTTATGTAACTTCTAAGAAGGTGCTTCAAATGATTTCATAGTGTTTAAAGTTTTCATGTAATAGGTATCAGTCAAACGTTAAAAGTAACCAATATTTATAAAAATGTAATAACGCTTAAGATGAGAGACTATATCGTTATAATATTTGATTCTATTTCACTTTTACTGCATAACACTCATAAAGAATTTAAATTTTTAAATTTTACGAATAAAGTTAGATTTTCATTGTAAAATTAATTAATAATATAAAAAATAATATAACCTCTTGTAATCATGTATAAGATCACTCATCTCATCTGTATAACATTCATTCCGACTCAACATCAAATCTGCCATTTATTCTGTCGACGTACTTGTTAGAGGCCTAAAGCTTATAAAACAAAAAAGCAAGTACACCTGTCAAAACATTGCTTGAACCACGAGCAAGGGTATTTGGCCATTTGGAAAAGAGATCCTATCCGGAACTCTTTCATTAAGATCATCAAATTAGATCAAGTAATATATGTCTTTCAAATTTTATTCAACGGTTAAAAATTATCACATTTTTTAAAAGATCAAAACAAGTGGACCGTTTGAAGAAATTTAAAAGACCCAAATCATTTAATCAAGTAACCTTGATAGAAGAGATCCAGAGTGAATCTCTTTCTAATCATTTGGCCTTACAACATAAAGAGGATCCAGTAAGAATCCTTTTAATAAAAATTCTAAAAATCTTTTAATTGTATCCATTTATCGTATATTATACATAGTACATATCTTAGAATATCCAAAGGCCACACGAACAAGGGTATTTGGCCATTTGGCCTTGCAACATCTCCAAAGGCCACACGACATTACGCCAGTCCCTAGGAATACAAAACTCCACCGCCTTATGCAGTGACTGCAACAGAATTCGGTTGTTTTCGATCGTCTCACCGATATTTCTAGCCGAAATCTCAGAATATCGAGGATACTGGGTGAAGCAAGCCGGCGTCAGCGAGAATGGGGGCCTCAACTTCGACGGAGCACAAGGTGCCGAACGAACAACAAGAGGCGGAAGCCTTAGCAGCCTCCACCGGAGCTCTTCCGATGCTCCAGAAAACTTTCTCCAACCTTGCCGATCCCCAATCCAATGCAATCCCCCTCCACTCCCTGCAGGTAAAGTTGCCCTTATTCATTTTATGCCTCTATCAACCAGAAATTGAAGCTTTTGGGTCTGACTTTAACAAAGAATCATACGGTTTTTCAGCAATGTTTCCGTTTAACTTACAAAAACCCAGTACTAGCATGTGAAGCCATTCCAATGCCTGATTCGTTTCCGGCACTGCTGGATCATCTTGGTGGGTCGATTTCGGACCTGTTTTTCGTGTCGGATAAAGGCGGAGTGAATTGGGTTGAGTTGGTTAGGGGATATAATAAGTGTTGTGCAAGAATGTCTGCGTCTGTGTCACTTAACAAGTTGCTGAGAGTTTTTTCTATGACACTTAGAAAGGCGGGTTCGCCTTCGAACTTGGAATTTGAATCTGATGATGCTGATTGTAAGATAACCGGATCGCTTATGCCGGCGGACGTGCTTATGCTTCTTTGGATGTGTTGGGCCATGTCTTGGTACTCTAGGACTTCGAAAATCTCAAATGAGAAACTACATTTACGCTTGCCGGATGTTAAACATGTTGTTTTATCCGCTATTGTTTCGTGCGCTGAAGCTGGCAGTGGCTTGAATGTGTGGGATTGCGACTTCTCGGGCTTGGGAGTTCAACTTCCTGTGGGGAAGTTTCAATCTTGGGTTTTGAAAACAGTGCCTGGTCTCCCAGATTGCTTTACACAGTTTGCGCATGGAATAATAAATAAATGTGCTTCTCAGAAGGTATGTAATATCTCTCATCAATTGAACAAAATATTAGGTCTTCATGTTTCCATTTCTCTTATTTTTCATCATCGTGTTGCCTTGCCGATATGCTTTCATGGTTTAAAGGTTCATTATCACATAACCTTGGGAGTATCTTTTATGTATTTAGGTACTTGCTTATACAATGAGTTACTTTTCTAGAACACTTAGTTTTCACCATTCTATAAACTTGGATATATTTATTACCTGAATGGAATTGATTTTAATGGCAGGATGGACAGGAATGCTCAACTTCTTCACTGGCAGATAATTCCTCCACCATGGCAAACAGTTCCAATCTTTTGTCCCAAGGAATGGCATGGGCGATTTCCCTCACATTGAGAGGCTCAATAAGTGATGAGATGTCAAAACTATGCTTCCCCCACTGTGGCGTTCATGGAATAGATAAGAACCTACTTTACAGGTTTGTCATTTTAACCTCTTGATCTTTTGTGTTTGAATTCTTGCCAATCCGTTCAGTTTCCATGTTACTCAACTCTGTTCTGGAATGATTAAGTTCTAAACGAAGTCTTGAATATTAATAATTCAATACCAGTATATACAAGCATAATATCCTAAACATACTTTTTCATTGTTTTCTGGTCTCTGATGTCAATCATTGTAGTAGATGTGTTTTTATTTTTTTATGAAAAAGTTTGCATTAATGCATCCTTACTGTTATTTTCTTGCAAAGTTTGCATATATGTATCCTTACAGCCAAATGATGGTGTTTGGAGTCTTCTAGGAAAATCTCTTGCAAATCCTACTTTAATCAGTTAAGAGGCATTCTGGGTAGTCTTCCTTTAATCTGATCTGGAAATCAAAGGTCCCACCTAAGTTTAAGGTTTTAGCTTGGTTGGGGTTCCATGGGCTGGTGAACACTTGCGACTTACTTGAAAGGAGGAGGCCGGGATCCTTTTGGTGGCCACAATGGTGTATCTTATGTTCGAGCTCAGGAGAGAGTGCTGATCATGTCTCATGTCATGCCCTCTTAGCTGGAAATTGTGGTGTTTTTTATTCAATGATGTTAATACTTGCTGGGTGGTTCCAAAAGACTGCTTCTCTTTTTAGTGACAAGTTTAAGATTTTAGGTGGTGGAAAAAAGCTAAAGTGTTCTGGAACTGTTTGGTGATAGCTGTTGTTTGGGCTATTTGGTCAGAAAGGAGTTGATGAATCTTTGATGATGTTAGGGGGCTGGAAGTGGAGGCGGTGTGAGAGAAGGTCAAGTTTTGGGCGGCTCTTTAGGCTCATGTTTCTCCTGTGTTTAGTAACACATCTTTATCTAATCTTGTTCAAGATTGGCAAGTTGTAGTGTCATGATTATCTAGACTGTCTTATTTAGATGTAGCTAAGTCAATTAATTTTTCTCTTGTTTGCTAATGGGTGGCTAACTTGACCAATTATATTTACAGTTTTTTTGTTTTGGAAAAAAGTTTCACCTTTTCAAATAATAATAAAGCATCCTTACTGTTATTTGATGACAGATTGCAGTAGGAACGAGGCTAAGATTTTGTGAGCAGTTCTTTACCTTTTTTACTGTCTAGTGTGTTTGATTGCATACTACTTTGCAGGTCATCTGTTCATGGCAGAGGGTTGAATAGATTCTGGTCCAATGTTGAGGGTTACCAAGGGGCACTGCTCATGTTGATTTCTGCAACTTCCAGAGATGCCAATGATGATAGAGAAAATGAAAGAAAATGGATTGTAGGTACACTCGCGTATCAAGGTTTTGAAAACAGGGATGCTTTTTATGGAAGTCCAGGAAATCTATATGCTATAACTCCAGTCTTTCATGTGTATCCACCTACTGGTATGTAATGTAGCGTAAAAACAGAAGGAGGGGTGATCTAGTTTATTTTCCTTTCTTAAAATTGTTGAGTAGAGGCTTGTGAAGCTAACCAAGTAACAAAATATGATCTGGTGACAGGAAAGGAAAAGAACTTTGTGTATTGCCATCTGCATCCCGCTGGCAGGGCTTATGAGCCGAAACCAAAGCCGGTGGGGATAGGATTTGGTGGAAGTATGGGAAATGAAAGAATTTTTGTTGATGAAGATTTTTCCAAAGTTACTATTCGGCACCATGCAGCTGACAAAACGTATCAACCTGGTTCCCTCTTTCCTGATCAGGTATACAAGATTGTTGCATTTGACTCTTAACTGTGACTAAAAAATCACGGCAGATAAGGTGTGCTCAGTTAACATTAATCGAATTGGTGCAACTCAGGGCTTCCTACCTGTTGAAGCTTTGGTTTCAGAAGTTGAAGTTTGGGGGCTTGGTGGAAGAGGCGCAAAGGATGTGCAAGAGTCATACAAGAAGAGGGAACAACTTTTCAATGATCAAAGACGGAAGGTAATCCATATACTTGTGACACGGTCAATAATTTCATCTTAATTTTAATACCACGGTTGTTTGCCTCTTTTAGGTTGACTTGAAAACATTCGGGAATTGGGAGGATTCACCGGAGAAGATGATGATGGACATGGTCACTGACCCAAATGCAGTTCGACGGGAGGATCGCTAAATAAAACCGCATATGATGCACTGCAAATTTGTGGTTTGCTTTCTGGTGTTTCTGGCTGGTCACGTTGCGACTGTTTGTAGAAATACCGAATTGTGATTGTATATAGAAGAAAGAAGTCAGCTGGTCGCATGTGTTTTTTTTTTTTTTTTTTTTTCAATCAACAAACGATATTATCTACACTAAGAGGGAGAAGGTAGACTTAGCCTCACAATGAGTTAGAAATAATGTGTTTCAAATTCGCCATAGGCGAGAATCGAATCTAAGACCTCTCACTTACAAGTGAAAAGGAATACCACTAGATTGTAGTATCAAGTGATAACAGATATTGTATTTCTAGATGATGAATGTAAATAATAATGAATAAGTTTAACTCCATTAAACGATGCCCTCTCACTCTCGTCGGACTTTTCCAAATAACACTTGGGGCTGTTTAGATATAAAACTGACACGATTGATGACAATCTTTATCATTCGTAAGCTTGAAAATGTCAGCATATAGTTTGTTTTAAGCGTCTAAATAGCATTGCACTGCCAAATATTTTTGTCTCGGGTAGTTGACTGCCATTGCAAAACGGGCAACATATAATATCTTTTTTAAATTACGTCTCTTGATTTTATGTATCAGCTACATCATTTTTTTTAATTCCTAAATTAGATATCAGAATCCAATCTGATTTTTTGTCTTTTTTTTTGGTCAAACGATATATTTATTAAATTAGATGTAAGATTAGAAAGCTGACATGGTTAGAAAAAGCAAAGACTCAAGTTGAGACATTAAGAAAATAAATAGTAGATGAAAATTCATGTGTGAGCAGAAACAGGTTGATATTGAAAAAGTAAGTGCTACATTTTTTTTTTTTCTTACCACAAAATTCAAAATTCAGATGCCTTCTCCATAATTATCATTCAGGGTTCCCCTACTCGATGTCAAAAAAATTAAGCTGAGGAATTACAAGATATATACACAGTACACTCTAATGCAAATCAATACAAGACCACGACCGAGTTCATGCTAAAACACATATCAAGCACGACGCTTACTAAGACGCCAAGAGTTAGGTTCATGGTACCTGTCATATAAGGGTTCAACTCGTTCCTAACGCTTGCGCTTACTCATCTTTGTAGGATCTGATACTTTGAAGAACCTTGGTGCCAGTTCTACCAGCCATTTGGGATCAACGACTGTCACCTCGCGCATGTACTCCTTTGTAGTCATAACCAACTCATGGTAGATGACCCAATCTGGTTGTCTCTGGAAGAGAGCACTGCTTGGGTGAATATAAACTGGCTGGTTCTCGACTAGGGTTCTATAACCCTCCTGTGGGTCCTTTCTAGCACCATGGAAGAAAAAACCTGCTGTAATTGCCTTCCTGATCTTTGTAAAATTCTTTCCTGCACTGACCACGTCCAATTTATACCTGAAGTTCACAATCAGTAGTCAGATCGCAGTTTCATGTTCAAATCCTAATACTAAACTTCGATCCATTGACCAGTTCTCTACTTCACATTGTAAAATAAACGAAAACAAGGAAGTGATAGTAGAGCGTTACATTATGATACAAACAAGAAAGGACTCTGATGCTACAAGTGTAAAGCTTTTTATGATGATGCTACATTGTGCTATCCTGGAGTTTACGTGATGCTGTTATGACAATTGATGAGGGTCCATTAATGGTGGAGGGGAACGTGCCTCCTCTATCAAATGTTCTGAGATAACTCTATCAACAATTGATGAGAACACGTCTTAAGAACAACAAATGGGGCAATTAGCTGTAGACAAAACGGAAGTTGCCAAGATAGATCATAGAACACTACTCCCTATAAAAATGGCGGTCAGAAAGTACTGGTGCAATAACTCTATGAAAAAACAAAGTTGAAGTCGCATGACAATTCATAATGACCCTCATATACCAGGTCTCTAGATTGTAGCAAATAAACTAGGCCTCAACAGCAGTCAGCATTTCCATCAAGTAACAGTAATTGGATTTCTATATGATGCAATTACGAAAAGATGGCAAACCAGAACACGGTCATTAAATTTTTTAGAACCTTGCATATACATGTTAAACCAGAAGGGGGAAAACCCATGCAACCACTACATACACAAAAGATAAACCAGATGAACAAGCATGACACGACAGCAAGATGAATCAGAACTACATACTTGTCCATGATGCTCAGAAGCTGTTTTCTGACATCCTGTGCCCTCCTCAAGGATCGGGACTGAACAAAGTTCTCAAAACACCATGGACCTGAGAAATTCTTAGCTTTCCAAGCCTCATAGACTGCAAGTAAAGTCAGATGGTCTCCCTCTGGCTGGAAAAACTTAGCTCTCTTCTGATCAGCCTGGGCTTGCTTTTCCCTAGGCCTGTAAAAGATATTGCCTGTCTGAATCGTTGCAATGATGGTCAAGATCTCATCACTACATCCGAGGTCCACACTGGCAAGAAGCATTTTAGATAACGGTGGATCAAGCGGAAACTCAGCCATTTTCCTGCCCAATTTGGTCAGCAGCCCCTCCTCATCCAGTGCTCCTAAACTGTACAGTTGTTCCATGGCAGAAATGAGTGCTTGGGGTGAAGGAGCATCCATAAAATCAAAAGAGAGGAGATCATTTATCCCCATGGCTTTCATCGTGAGGGTGGTAGTTCCAAGATTTATCCTCTGGATTTCTGGAATTGAAGTAGGGGACATTTCATTGAGGTATGCACTCTCAGTGTAGAGACGGTAACATTTCCCAGGCCCTGTGCATCCGACTCGCCCAGCTCGTTGCTTGGCTGATGCTTGTGAAATTGGAGTAATGACAAGTGAATCTAGCCCCTGCTTTGGGTTATAAACATTTTGCTTTGCAAAGCCAGGATCGATGACATAAAATATCCCATCAATGTTCAGCAATGCTTCAGCAATATTAGTAGCCACAACCACTTTCTTCTTCCCTGGTAGGGCAGGATCAAATATCCTTGACTGCATTTCACTAGGAAGGGCACTATACACTGGTAATATAATTAACTCAGGAACATTTTTACCTAGACCTTTCATCCTCTCATAAAGAGACTGGCATGCAAAATCAATCTCTTCTTGTCCAGTCAGGAAGAGAAGGATGTCACCTTCAGGTTCTGTTAAGTGGATCTGTAGAACAGTGATCAAAGTTGCATCAAGGTAATCACTTTCTGGCTGCTTGGTGTAGAGTATCTCGACAGGCAAAGTTCTCTCGGGGATGGTGAAGATGTTACAGTTGAAGAAATAACCTGAAAACTTCTCTGCGTCCAAAGTAGCAGAGGTGATAATCA
Source organism: Pyrus betulifolia (assembly GCA_007844245.1). Taxonomy (NCBI): domain Eukaryota; kingdom Viridiplantae; phylum Streptophyta; class Magnoliopsida; order Rosales; family Rosaceae; genus Pyrus; species Pyrus betulifolia. The sequence goes on along the minus strand of VDML01000018.1, from coordinate 4,420,254 downwards.
AACGAAGGTCTGGTCTCCGCTTCACAAGCTGCTTCAGTAATCCAAAAAGAACGTCCGTGTGGATTGTCCTCTCATGAACTTCATCAAGCATGACCACAGAGTATTGGGAAAGGTTCTCATCAATCAAAATCTCCCTAAGAAGCATACCATCGGTCATGTACTTGATGACAGTATCTGGTCCAGTGCAATCCTCAAAATGAATAGCATAGCCAACTTTTTCCCCCAAACGACAACCAAACTCTTCAGCCACCCTTTTGGCTACAGACATTGCAGCAACCCTACGAGGCTGTGTATATCCAATCTTGCCCTTTGTCGTGTAACCCGCTTCTGCAAGATACTGTGTTACCTGGGTTGTTTTACCAGAACCAGTCTAACCAATGACGACGAGCACTTGATTCTCATTCACCGCCTGAACAAATTCTTTCTTCAGCTTGTATATAGGCAAACTCTGTCTCTATTCCTGAATTGATAGCTTGGACCTCTGCCCAAAGCTGATGGTTTTCCCAAAAGCATTATTCTTCCACTCAGGCATATCATATGCGGACAAACCAACACCTCTAAGCTCCTGGGCAAGATGTCTCTCACCAGTCTCTGGCATTGGATCTTACCAGGGCCGATTCAGATCCTTTGGGATGGAATCCAACACGGTTCGTTGCTGCTGCTCTCGCACTTCTCTTCGTTCCTTAATGAGTGCAGATTGAAAGTGCAGCTGCACGACTCAAAGACCCTTCTGGATTCTTAAAGATTTTGACAGGCGACATATCCACGGAATACCTGGTTTGCCCATTCAAAAAGGTTGGTTCATCCTCATTGAGCTCAATAGCTCTTCTTCAGCTCCCTCTTCCTGGTATAGTATCCCATCTGCTTCGTCATCATACATTGCGTACTCTGTCACACCCAAAACACCTGAGGCAATTAACTGTTTGGCTTCCCACTTCTCAGGCGAACTCATTCTCTTCAATGGCCGATGTGATGGACCAACATCATCATCTTCCACGATCCTAATCCCAGAAAGACCCGTCCTAGTCACAGGTTTGTCTTTGGACACTGACATGTTGGTCCTATGAGCATCATCCTCTGAGCTCTTCTTCAATGGAAGCAAATCTTTCCCAGAATGCTGATCAACATCCCTCATCGAGAGGCTCAACTTCTGACCCGAAACTGAAATCACCTTCACATAAACTTCCTAATCCCGCTTCACCACATCCTTAGCATTACTAATTCGCCGAGTTGCCATTTGTGAAACATGAACCAAACCTTCCTTCCCTCTCAAATCATTTAACTGAACAAAGCAACCAGTGTCCATCACTCTCGAAACCCTACCCCTATACACCTGGTACAATTCAAGCTCATTGGAAAGGTTCTTACTAGGACCATTCCGCCTATCCCTATTACCTCTCCTAGCATCTTCATCCACTCTATCATTTCCATTCTCTTCATACCCATCTCTCTTATGATTATCATATCAATCTGTGTACCTCTTTCTTTCCCCGTCATCATCATTATATTGTGAATCTTTACGATTATCGTCTCTATCATGCCTATCCCTTCCCCTGTCTCTCCCACCTCTATCCCTAGCTCTGTGCCTATCACGATCTCGATCTCTATCTCTATCTCCATCCCCATCCCTATATCTATCTCTACCCCTTTACTTATTGCCTTCTCGCTCGTCGGTGTGCTTCTCCTTGGTCTCCAGCTCAATTTCCTTATCAATTTCCTTGACTCTATCCCTATTATCAGTAATAACCAAAGCCTTAAACTTGGTTTTCTTACCTTCAGAAGTGCCGTCTTCCTTCGAAGCGTCATTCTCCGGCTTCAACTTCGGAGGAAGGATTGCGTGGATGATAGTGAGGAGTGTACGGACAAAGTAGTCCGGCATCTCGGCGCCGTTCTCCTTCAATCGGGTGTCGAATTCGTCCACCGTCTCACAGCTCCGTCCGATTTCGGTGATGAACTCTGCCAGAACTTTGTCCCCAAACCCTAGATGCGTTTCGAGCTCTGAACAGACTTTGGAGACCAGCGAAAGGTACTCCAACTTCAGACTGTCGTCGGCAGCCGTCATTGTTTCCGGTAGGATTGATCGATTCGAAGACGAATTCCGGCGAGGTTTTGCGACAAATTTGATTAAAAGAGGGGAAATTTTCAGTGGTTATGATAATTATTAGCATTTTTGGTTACCAGTAACGTTGATTTGAGTTGCGGCGATTAGCACCAGGGATAGGCATGGCCCGGGCCGGCACAAAATTGGAGGGACTGGACCAGTAGTTTATTTAAGAATGGAACCGGATTGGGTTATGATAATTATTAGCCAGGGATGGGCATGGCCCGGGCCGGCATAAAATTGGAGGGATCGGACCGGTAGTTTATTTAAGAATGGAACCGGATTGGGTTATGATAATTATTAGCGTTTTTGTTTACCAGTACCATTGATTTGAGTTGCAGTGATTAGCACCAGGGATGGGCATGGCTCGGGCCGGCACAAAATTGGAGGGACCGGACCGATAGTTTATTTAAGAATGGAACTGGATTGAACTCGGTTCGTTTAAACGCCCCATTTCTTACGGGTCCACTGATTTCATTTTTCTCTTTTGATTTTTGTTAACAGACCTTATATGAATGCTTAAAATAACGGGTGCTCGGCTGGAAGTCCTTTTGTGAATACTAATTTAGCTATCGTATCGTCACATCTGACAATTGTAGTATTTCCTGCCTTGAACCTCTTAACATAATTGTGGATTGACTCCTTCAAGTCCTTCTTGATGTTGAAGAGGTGGTCAAACTTCTTGTAGGACAAGTATTCTTTAGTGAAAACAAAGATTGTTGAAGTTCGGGATTGATCGTGGCATCAGGGTGTAGAACAAGTCTTGTACCTCGCCTTGTAAAGTTGTAGCAAAATTTTTGCACAAAAGTGCATCATTGTTCTTGTAAGGAATCATAGTATTACGGTAATGCTTGAGATGTCTCTCCGAATTCTCGTCTCCTTTGAATAAAGTGAAGTGAGGCATAGTGAACTTGCGAGGTGGATTTGTCCACTCAATCGTATCCATGAATGGTGACCGACTGATTTGGTCACATCTTTTCCAAGTATTTCGTCCACAGCCTCAATCCGCTGGAAATCGCTCAGTTAAGATCCTTTCTACTTCCACCTAGATTTGCCATTGATGGGGCAATGGTGCCTTAGGCTACCCCTTGCGGTGGTTTGCAAGCATGTACTACTATTCCTGATGGCTTTCTTGTTCATGTCGCGGTTACGGAATACGCTTCTCATCTTTGGTTGGTGAGTGAGCTGGTCGTGTTTGCACGTCGTTGAGTGCCAAGTTTTGACCTTGCGTTTTCTCAAGCTTTTTCATGTTCTCTATGTCGCCTACTACGATATGTGGTGAGAGAAGCTCCTTGCGAGCCAAGTCGGGAGTGGACGCTACGCTTGGACTCAAGCCTTGAGTAACTTTTAGAGCGTGGACATTGTTTTTTAGCACTTTTTGGAATGGAAGCTGAACTACCTTTTGGTTCTCCCAAAAAAAAAAAATTTTCATTTTTGAACCGATTCCAACCATTAATGTACACACGCATGTGTGCCAAGTTGGGAATGAACACTTCTCCATGCACCAAGGCAAGATAAAACATTTCCGTAAGGGGCAAGGTAATAGTGCACGCTACCTAAATGCTCGGTTTGAGACTATTTGAGCGGCTCCGTTTAAATTTGCTTGAGAAGTTGACTCACCAAAGTAGTTTGTTGAGCGAGTGCACTTGTGAGGTCTGCCACCTGTTGGGTTAGGTTTGAGTTGCCATTCAAAATGAAAGAGGTATGTTGATAGACATCTTTGCGAGTAGTGGAAGTATATTGGACATTGGGCATGAAATTTGAGTTGGGCTGAGTAAAATCTGCCAAAAAACAGGGTGAAAGTACCTCTGGTTCAATTACTTATTCGTGGGTTAAACTGAACGGTATTTTCTATATCGAATCCAGTTAAGAGTCCAGCACCGATTTAACTGAACCAACTCTAGACCAGATAGGAGGTGCAGAGTCGGGTAAAGCATTGAGCTCTTGTAGAATGAGCTTGTGTGGCCTGAGCCTGGGAAGCGTGCTTGATTATAGCATTAGTGTTGATGTTGCTGTTTAGGTAGCCTATGTTGCATCAATTGTTGTGGTTGTTGCTGGTGATGAGATGGTGGTTGTGGCCGAGGCAGGGTTGGTGACAGTTGCCCACGTCCATATTCCGCTACACATAACAATGAAGTGGGGCTAGGGCTTTCTCGTTGGTTCCATTTGTCGTGATTTCGGAATTTCCTAGTATGTTTTCCTTCTTCTAGGACACACGAATCAAGGAATTAAAAAAATTTGGAGATTAGATACTTTAGAAAATTCAAAGAGCCGGAAATTCAAAAAGAATTGTTAGAGCTTCTTTAAGATTTGAATCAAGCTATCAATGAAAGCACTAATTTGTGACAGCATTTCGCCTTCTTTTGATTTGACGAACTTCTACCTATAAAACAAAGAGACACCTTAGGTTAGCTACTAAAGCTACGCGCCCAAATGGAAGATTAGCCAATGAACTTCCGATGCCTAAGTCAGAAACTCTTAAAAAGAGTGAGTGATTAAGGGTTGAATTACATAGCATCAACTTACCATAGAATGAACTGGTCGTGGGGAATTTATACGAGCGAGGTCAGCTACTTGTGTAAGGGATCCCATGCCATATATCAGCGTCTGATTAGCCATAGTGTGTCAACGGTTGGATGCAGTAAGAAAATGTCTTTAAGATACTAAAATATCTTAGAGATGCTGGAGAATAATCCTTAAAGATATTATTAAGTTAATTAATAATATTTTAAGAATTATCTTTGGAGAATCTTTTAGGGGGCGTTTGTTTGCCCTCACTAATTGTCACTAGACTAGACTGGACTAACTATTAGTCCAGTCTGGTGTTTATTATCATCCGAGACTAGTGTTAATGAGACTAGCCCGGACTCGCCTACACTAAAGGTTCTTAGCGAGAGTCCCCGAAAACCATGGGACTAGCAAAGACCTTTCCTTGCTCTCTGTTTCACTATCTCTTTCCTTTCTCCTCGCCCTGAACTCAAACCCAAAATCAGGCTGATTCGTCACTCACTGCACTGCGCATCTCGTGTTTATCATCGATCTCGTAGTCGAGAGGCAATAATTCTCCTCTGCTCAGATCCTCGGCTTGCTCGACCTCTGCTCAACCGCTCCTTTATCTGCCACGACACCGTCGCCAAATTCCATGACGCCCACCAAAACCCATATACAGATCTGCCAAAACCCAGAAAACAAAAATCAATTACAAAACCCATATTATATTCTTCAAAAATGTTTGAGTTGTGAAAAAGGTGGAGTTTGATGATAATAGTGAAAAGGAATGGAGTTTGATGGTCTGCAATTTCAACATCCAAAAGATGGCTTTTTATGATAATAGTGAAAATGAATGGAGTTTGACGATGAGGGGGAAAGTAGAGCATGAGTGAGAGGGAGTTGGATGGGTAGGAGAAAAAGATGGAGAGCTTTCGGGAGTGGGAGAGTTTTCTAGAAAAGGGAAAAAAAATGTAAAAGATAAGATTTAATTATTATTTTTATTATTTTAGTTATTTAGTCCGATACTGCATCAAACGCTTCATTAAGTTAGTCCAGCTTAATCTAGTCTAAACCAGTCCAATTTAGTCCCTACAGCTAATCCAGTTTGAGACAGTCCGGTATAACAAACGCACCCTTATTGGATTTGATTGCATTTCCTTGAATAAAGGAATATGTCTTCAATTAGGAAGCTTAAAGGTAGGAATTAGTTATTAATTCTACCTTTAATTTCCTTTCTTTATTTCCTTGCCATGAGCAGAAGAGCTCAAAGAGATTGTAATTCTCGTTTTAGCTCCTGAATTTTTTGAATTATTTTTTTGCGCAATCCACACTTGTTGTTTTAAGGTTTTTTTTTTAATTTTTTTTAGGAAAACTAATAAAAAGAACTCCAATCCTTTAAATTTTAACAAAAAAAATCATTTACTAACTTTATTTAATGATTAGTACAAACCCACCATAAACTCAGTCCAATAAAATTTGTCCAAGCACTGAGTTTCCAATTTTAGCCTGACAGCAAACCTTGCTGTGTTTATGTGATTCGTTTCACTTCATACAAAGAGAGAAAAGCTTTGTACATTTTGTACAGATCTCATATTCCTTTTCTCTATGCAATTTTCCCATTTCATCACCCCAGTCGCCAATCTTCTTCTCCGTTAAATCAATGAGATCCCATCTCACTTGATTCTATGGCTCTGCGATTGACCAGGTAATATCTCTTCAAACTAAATCAAGATCCAACTCTTCATTCGCCATGGAAGGGAAGGCTAAGCTTCGGCCTCCTCCAACGCCTTCTCCTTCATGTCGAAAGGGTGGAGGGAAGTGAAGCACTCGGCCGACGCGGATCTTCTATCGATGAAGCACCGGCCAAACAAGTTCAAGAACCTAGCGACGTCGTTCAACCGCGAGCTCGAGAGCCCCTTCAAGTTCAACTTCCTGCCGTCGTCGGCGGGGATTCGATCGATGGCATTGTAGAAACCTTAACTTGTAAGGAACTCAGAGAAGTAGAAAAATATCTTCTTATTCTCATTACTCACAATAATGCATTTACAACAGTATATATATAGACATCAATACAAGAGTAAAAATAACCCTAACATTTACAATTAATTACACACTACCCTTGTCTAACTAACTCCAGCTATACAGCTATTACTATTAGACTCTTTACACCCCCTCAAGCTGAGACTTGGTGCAGGAAAAGTGCCAAGAGGAAGCTTGGACCGAAGAAAACAGAACCTGTGCTTGGATAGAGACTTGGTGTGTAAGTCAGCAAGCTGATCATGACTACAAACATAGAGAACCTTAACCAACCGAGCCAAGACAAGTTCCCGAATATAATGATAATCGACCTCAACATGCTTTGTCCGAGCATGGAAAACAGGATTTGAAGCAAGAGATATCGCAGAGATATTATCACACCAAATGACAGGAACTGTAGACAGAGCAAGATGAATATCAGAAAACACCTTGCAGATCCAAGTGAGTTCAGCTGCAGTATGAGCTAAAGAACGGTATTCAGCTTCTGTTGAGGAGCGGGCAACAGTTGGTTGCTTTTTAGCAGTCCAACTAATTAAATTCCCACCCAGAAAAACACAAAAGCCACTGGTAGATCTCCTATCATAAGTACAACCAGCCCAATCAGCATCAGAATAAGCAGTGAGATCTAAAGAACCCTTTTTAAACCAGATACCCTGTGTAAGAGTACCTTTGAGAAAGCGAAGAATACGTTTGGCAGCCTGCATATGTTGTTCCCTGGGAGCATGCATAAATTGAGAGACTTGATTGACAGGAAAGGAGAGATCAGGTCTGGTCCAGGTAAGATACTGTAAGCCACCCACGATAGACCTATACTCGGTGGGATTAGAAAGTAGAGGACCACTGTGATCAAGCTTGGAAGCACCAAGAGGGGTAACACAAGGTTTGGCACCTGCCATATTTGTCTTGTGAAGAAGATCAAGAAGATATTTACCCTGATGCATGAAAAGACCGTCAGAGGTACGATGAACCTCTAAACCCAAGAAATAATGAAGAGGGCCAAGATCCTTAACAGGAAATACTTGACTGAGCTTGTGAATAAATTGCTGACAAAGCTTGGTATTTGGACCAGTCACAAGGATGTCATCGACATAGACCAACACAAAAACTGGAACTGATGATTGCAGAACAAACAGGGAAGCATCAGAGGAGGATTGTGTGAAACCAAAAGTGTGCAGGGCTTGGAACAGTTTCTCAAACCAAGCGCGGGGAGCTTGTTTTAATCCGTACAGGGATTTGTGAAGCTTACACACATGAGTAGGTAGATGAGAATCAATAAAACCAGGTGGTTGACTCATAAAGACATCTTCCTTGAGGTCCCCATGTAAAAATGCATTGCTAATGTCCAATTGATTTAAAAACCAATCAAATTGGACAGCCAGAGTTAATAGAATCCGAATGGTAACCGGCTTGGCTACTGGACTAAAAGTATCCTGATAATCAACACCCTCTTGCTGATGAAAACCTTTAGCTACGAGACGAGCTTTATACCGATCAACTGTGCCATCAGGTTTCCTCTTAATCCTGAACACCCATTTACAACCCACAATGTTCTGAGAAGAAGAGGGAGGAACCAAGTGCCAAGTACCAGTGAGTTGAAGAGCATTAAACTCTTCCTGCATAGCTTGTCGCCAGTGTGCATATTTGGAAGCTTGTAGATAGGTAGAAGGAATAAAGTCAACATCCAGAGGTAATGGATGTTTGGTTGCAGAATAAGCTTTGGGTTTGAAAACACCAGCCTTAGATCGAGTGAGCATAGGATGAGCATTAATAGGATCTGAAGATGGTGCAATAATAGGGGCAGGGTTGGACAAGAGAACAGGAGAAGAAACAGGTGCAATGGAGGAAGGCACAGATGATGGAAGAGAGGAACTGGAAGAGGAAGAAATATCGGGAGATGGCTGAGGAATGGAGAAGTGCAAATCAAAAATGGCAAAGGAAGAGGGAGTTGGATGTGGAGCAGATACAGAAGACAAATGATGAAAAGGAAAGTGGGTTTCATTGAATTGTACATGGCGAGAAATATAGATGCGCTGAGTATCAAGAGCAAGACACCTATAGCCCTTGTGCTGCAAACTATATCCCAGAAAGACACATGCTTTACTTTTACCATCTAACTTGGAGGAAACGTATGGCTTCAACCACGGATAACAGGAGCAACCAAAAACCTTTAACTTGGAGTAGTCTGGAGAAAAATTGAATAAAATTTCCCATGGAGAACTATGCAAACTAGAAATAGGCAGCCGATTTATAAGGTAGATAGCAGTAGAGAAGGCTTCAACCCAATACAAATGAGGAACTTTAGATGCCACTAATAAAGTCCGAGCTGTCTCAACTAAATGACGGTGCTTTCGTTCGACACAACCATTTTGCTCAGGCGTGTGAGGACAACTGAGCTGATGAGATATGCCATTAGCTTGAAGAAAAGATGTAAAGAGATTGCTAGTAAATTCACCCCCTGAGTCAGACCTCAAACACTTGATTTTATTACCAACAGAAGTTTCAACATAGTTTTTAAACACAACAAAAGTGGAATATACATCAGATTTGGCCTTTAAAGGAAAGAACCAAGAATATTTGCTATGATCATCCACTATTAGAAGGTAGTATTTGTAACCAGAAATAGAAACAACCGGAGCAGGGCCCCAAACATCACAATGTAGCAAGCTTAAGCTAGTAGTTGAAAATGAAGTAGAAGAGGAAAATGGAAGCTTGTGATTCTTAGCAACTGCACAGTCAGAGCAGAAGAAGTTAACAGATGGCTTCCCTTGCAAAGCAAGTTTATTGGTAGACAGAACCCGCCTGAAGATAGAGGAAGCTGGATGCCCCAGGCGACTGTGCCAAATATTCACAGAAGCTTTAGTACAGACTAATGCCCGAGATCGCAAGGAAGATGAAGAGAAAGAAGCAGGAATACCTTGAAGATGATAGAAACCATTTCTAACTGGTCCCCGCAAAAGCATCTTCCCCGTAGAACGATCCTTAACAACGGAGCCATTGGAATTCAAAGTCAAAGAGCATGAATTATCTTTGAGAAATTGATATGCAGAGAGTAAATTGTGCTTCATTTGCGGAACATGTAAAACATTGTTCAATTTGAAAGAAGCATGATCAGTATGTAAGGATGTGCTGCCAGTATGGTGAATGGACAAACCTTTGCCATCGCCGATATAGACCTTATCATCACCAGTATAAGGAGTAGGAGAGGTAATATTGGAGATGTCATGAGTGATATGAGAGGTAGCTCCAGAATCAAGTATCCAAGAGGGAGATGGTTTGGATGCATACTGAGTGTACATGGCTGCGAGTTTGGTAGGAGGAACCTTTCCAAAGATGTCCGGATTCATGCGATCATAGCAGTCAATGGCTTCATGGCTTGTGGATCCACAGATTTGACAAGGAGAACGAGAGTGAGAGGAACCCTGAGAACGAAAGCCTGGATTGTCCTGAGAACGAAAGCCTTGATTGTCCTGAGAACGAAAGCCTTGATTGTGATATCTATGAAATCCAGAATTAGACAAATTTCCCCGATTGCCCTGATAAGTGCGATTGCCTCTGTGGTTGGAAAAACGATTGGTATTCCGACCTCGATTAGAGTTGTACCGAAAAGAATTTTGCAGTGGTTGATTGTGAGCAGCATAGGCCTGAGAGGAATGAGGTGTGGGAAGTAATGGGGGTTGATTCTGAGCAGCATACGCTTGAAAAGGTTCTGTAGCAACAGATTTCTTGCGACGAGCCATTGACAACTCTTTAGTAAGAAGAAGACCATGCAGTTCATCCAGAGTAGTAGAGGAGAGCCGAAGAGTGATAGAATCAACAAACGAGTCAAATTCTTCAGGTAAGCCATGGAGAGTGGCAGCAATGAGGTCACGATCGGACACACCAGCACCGGCGGCAGTTAAGGAATCAGAAATGGCTTTGATTTGTTGCAAATACTCAGAGATTGAATGAGAGCCTTTCTGAAGAGACTGAAGACGAGAACGAAGTTGATGAACATGAGCATCTGAAATTCCTCCAAAACGTTGCTCCAATTTAACCCAAAGATCGCGAGAAGAAGAAACCCCAACTGTAAAAGGAATGATTTCCTCCGAGAGTGTAGAGTTTAACCAGATCAAAAGATTTTGATCTTTCTCATACCACTGTTCAAACAACGGATTGGGTGAGCGATCAGATAGCAAGGGAGAGGGACAGGGTTCAGATCCATCAATAACACCAAGAAGCTTGTAGCGACGGAGAATGGGAGCAAAGAGCGCACGCCATGGAAGATAATTCGAGCTCTTAAGTTTGAGAGGAACCATACTCCCAATGTTTTGAATCGTCAGAGAAGTATAACTAGACACCAAATTAGGGTTTGAAGAAGAGGGAGAAGACGATGAATCGGACGCCATACGTGAAAATAAGAATAAGATCCAGCCAAACAGAATACAGAGAGACACAAAAGATCGAGATCTGAAAGATCAGCAAGAAAGATCACCAGAGATCACCAAGAAAAAAATCACCAGAGATCGGAGCGAACACGGAAGGCGGAAGACGGTGGCGTGAGGATCGAAAAGTCACCAAGGCCGGAAGGCGGTGGCGATTGATACCATGTAGAAACCTTAACTTGTAAGGAACTCAGAGAAGTAGAAAAATATCTTCTTATTCTCATTACTCACAATAATGCATTTACAACAGTATATATATAGACATCAATACAAGAGTAAAAATAACCCTAACATTTACAATTAATTACACACTACCCTTGTCTAACTAACTCCAGCTATACAGCTATTACTATTAGACTCTTTAGGCATTGCAGTCGACCGAGATAGCCTTCGTCAAAAAGTTGCAGTGCCGGGTCGAATCTTTCTTCCTATATTTTGTGAAAAATGGGTTTTACTGTTTTCTTGTGGAAATTGAGTTCAATTTTGTGTTTTTGGAATACCATTTTGGGATTTAGGCTGATTGTAAAATGGGTTTTCCAAAGTTTTATCAACGGGGAAAAGATTCGAGGTTGAAGGATATAAAAAAAGATGTGATGATGCTAATAGTTGCTTTAGCCACATTTTGTTATGAGCTTAAAAGTTTGAAATGAAGATGAAAGTGAATAATTTGATTATGATGACTTATCAATGTCTTTTGGATATTTTGTAGCATTGTTTAGTCTCAAAGGTCATATGCATATCCAGTGATCTAACTTCTGATTTGAGTTACTCTGTGCCTTTTTTTATTTTTTTGTGTCATGGGATAGCCCAGTTCCAGGATTGTAAATCTGATAATATTTTTATCATAGATTTGATTGTCTCGACAACTTTGGATTATACTAATTTCGAAGGCTTGCAAAAAAGTCCCCATTCGTAAAATATGGTATCTTTATTCTTGGCACATTTGGTGTTTTATGAGAGAAATTCCAGATCAAAAAGCCAAAAGAGGTTAGTTGATTACTTACGGAGCTGTACTATATCCGACATTTATTTGGTGTTTTATGAGAGAAATTCCAGAATTTATGACATTTCTCGAATAGTACCACATCTTAAGACACAAAAAACCATAAATCACTCCTTTTAGATCCTCTGTAATGTAATGCATATTCATCTATTGGTTCAGTTTTAGAAATAATGGCTAATTTTTTGTTTGATTTCATAAATAATGTTTATTTGTTCATCTAATTTCATAAATAGTGTTTACGTCTAGTTGAAATAATGCTTAGTTCTTGGTCTAGTTTCATAAATAATGCTTAGTTCTTGGTTCAGTTTCATAAATTGTGCTTCTTTCTTAATCTAGTTTCATAAATAATTTTCACCTATTGGTTTTGTTTTAGAAATAGTGTATTCTTATTGGTCCAGTTTCATAAATAGTGTCTAGTTCTTGGTCCACTTTCATAAATAGTGTCTAGTTTTTTATTCACTTTCATAAATAATGTCTAGTTCTTTGTCCACTTTCATAACAGTGGCTTAGTTCTTGGTCCACTTTCATAATAGTGACTTATTTCTTGGTCTAGTTTCATAAATAGTGTATAGCAATTGATACACTTTCATAAATAGGTTATAGCAATTGATACAGTTTCATAAATAGTATATCTTTCTTGGTCTATTTTCATAAATAGTGTCTTTTTCTTGGACTCTATCCATGTTAATTTTCACAAACAGACCCTTTCCGTTGGTTTCAACTGGTTTACCATTAGACGCTAATTAATTAATTACATTGGGTGTTGATTTGTATCCTTAAGAAAATGTTTAACTTTATTTTAAAATTTTACGTGATTTTTAGGCTTTAACGAGGAATGGCATAATCGTAAATAAATGAAAGTTTAATTCTAAATTATTCTAACAGGTCTAGCGGAAGTCAGGGGCATGGCTGGAAAAGAAATTTTTTATTTTGCACGTGGGGTTTTATTGTTGGGCTGTTTTTTTTTTAGTTTTTGTCTTTTTTCATTAAAGTTTAAATCCTTTACATTAAAATTTAATTTTTTTATTAAAAAAAGGTTAGTAAATGATTTTTGGTTAATAAAAAGTTTGGAAAAGCTCTTTTGATTAAAACTTTTTTTGGTTTTGTTTCTTGTAGGATTTATTCTATGGTTTTGGACCTTCTAGTATTTTTTTATTAAAAATACAGATGGTAGCTTCTTTGATCTCTGTTGATCTTCTGTGAAGTCTTGGCGCGCGGTAATTTCATTGCATGCGCTGCCTCCTATTCTAATACAAATAATCGTCTAGCTAGTACGACTGGAGACCTATCTTGAAGAGAGTTGGGGATCTATCGTTAAACCATTGACAATATAAAGAGTAGTCCAATTATTTATAAGTGCATCCAAGGTCACTCTTCTTCCCGACATGTGATTCAACTCTCAACAGAAAATATCAAAAGCCTATACCTTAACTGCAAGTCAGATTACTTAATGAAACATTACATGCAACTTATTACTATGTTTGCTTTATCATCATTTGTACGTGTAGGATCGATTACAGAAGTTTTCTTCAAAGATTTAGAGGGAAGTGCGTCCTGTTTGTAGGAGACTCGCTGAGCTTGACTCAATGGCAGTCTCTCGCATGTATAATTCACAAATCACTACCAGAAGCCAAGTACAATCTAGTTAAGATTGGAGGCCTATCTGAACTCAAATTTCCAGTAAGACTTAGCTAGCCAGATATATAGCATTTCCTCTTGTCTCTCGTCAATTTTCTATTAAGCCAAGTGGGATCAAATTGATGACCTATTTTAATCCTAACGCATTGCTATCACACTCCCACTTTGAAGGAATATGATGTCTCGATCATGCTCTCGCACAATGCCTTTCTAGTATGACATTAACATTTTTTAAAGATAGGGTATGAAACTGTGACTGACCAAATAGTTAAGGTAATTTTATATAATTTACGCTAATTTAAACGTATATAGGTCAGTACATTAATGTTTTATATTTTCAACTTTGGTTAATAAAAACGGATAAATTCATTTTTACTAATGTAAATTGTTTGAAGGTCAAAGTAAATCTTCATACCTACATGTCACGCCCCAATCCTGACATACGTTTAGAATTGACACGTGACCTCACAAAAAATCCGTATCTATCATACCCCACCTCCGGGATATGGGCAATCACAACTCAATAATCGAATCGCATAGTTATTTTTCGTATGCATTATGGCTGCATCTAACCTCCCTGTTAGACTGCCTACGTACCCTAGACAGGGATTAAGCCATTCGTAGTTCGTCATGCACAATAATTGACATACAACACAGTCCGATTAAGTCGAAAGGCATAACATTTCTCAATCAATCAATAGAACTTGACAAGCATGAAATTACTCGACTCAGGGTTACATAACAAACCCACCTGAAAATCATGATTTCCCCTCCATCAATATATAAATTATTATGTCGCAACATGATACCGCAATTCACAACATATATCATTTCAAGGAACCAACGAAGCACAATACCATTCTCTAGCCACATTTATCAACAAGTCTAATCATAACAATAACCATGATATCCAACATAACAATCCCACATGACGATTAACATTTCCACTTCATCCATCACATAAATCATCACGTTTCCCACATAAAATCGCATTTCATAGTGTGTAACATAGTTAAGAATTTAACAAAGTACACTTTATTCTCTAGAAATATTAATCAACTAAAATACTCATGATAATCACACTCATATCCAACGTCATTCCATAATCACATCAATCAATAATGTCGACCATCACATCATCAATAACACATACTACATGTCAAAACGCTAGGCTAGAGCAACACAATTCGGTTGAAGACTACATCTTTGGAAAAGGGGATTTTGGACCACCCAATGGACCAAGGCACCAAAGGGGATTCCGGACCACGGAATCCAAACAGAACTCAATTCCAGACCACCCAACCAAATTGAACGGAAGTCCAAGATGCACAACAACGGCTCGAAGGAACAAGACATGATTCAAGTTACCCAATTCACGAAAACTCAACGAAACGAAGCAATATCGAGCACAAATCCACATCACAATGGGTTATCGGTCGATTACTAGACCTTACATCTCCCAAGCAATTCAATATGCATTTCAATCACATGTCACAATCATTTCCAGTACACAAGTCAAATCACATTTCACTTCATCATACCAATCACTATACTTCCAACATTATATCTCAATACATAGCTTGTAACATATCAAGGAATCACGAAGTACAATATTAATATTTAATTACGCTAATCAATCAGCGAGATAACATATCATTTCACGAATTTAATTAAAGAACTCTACATAATTCCCAACTTGGGTTATGAATAATAACATGGTAATTCTAATTTATTTTCACAATATCTATTGTGGGTAATTCCCATCTACTCGAATTTAGGATTCTAAGATCACCTTACGGAATGAACAAGAGCAATGATTCCGGACCACTCAACGGAATCCAACAACATTGGGTTCCGGACCACTCAACGGAACCAAAATATCAAGCGGTTTCTCATAATCTACCCAGACCTGTCATATGTAAAGTCAATGCCAATTTTATGGAATTGGTGCACTGGCAAATCAGGCACTTAGATAAGCTGAGAGGCTCGGGTGAGGGACAATAAAATAAGCATGTGATACAATAATAAATCCAGCCATCAATCATAATTTATAAACCTTGAATATAAATCTTTCATAAGAAATCAATACCAAACTTTTGAAAACTCCGAGGGAGTCACCCAGACATCCAAAAGTTCATTTCAAACAACCATAACATCTCACACCCATATTCACATACACACAATGAAAGTAGAATTAGGGCGACACAGTTCATCCAAAGCCTACACCTTTGCAACCATCTCAAACTAAACTCAGTGAACTAAGGTGGATACAATCCCTGACCATCACTCAACGGGATCACGGAGTAAGAGGGATTCCAGACCATCACTCAACGGAACCCAAACCAAGATACGATTCCTGACCTTCACTCAACGGAATCGCGGAGTGGAGTAGGAAGGATTCCAGACCATCACTCAACGGAATCCAAACCAGGATACGATTCCGGACCATCACTCAACGGAATCGCGAAGTACATTGCATAACCACCAATCAGTGAAACAACACATGAATCAAGTTACTCAAGTTATAAAGGCTCAACGAAACAAGAAATGAAATAATGAAACGAGCATTGACACATGTTTCAAAGCAACAAACCCCATGACAATGGGTTAACGGTCCACCACTAGCCCTCACCTTCATCAAATCAAGCCAATCATACAAAACAAACCATATTTCCAATATGCACGTCAAATCCCACTTCATATAATTATATCATTGGCTAAATATGAAAATTAATAATTTATAGGAAAAATGATTATAAAACCATTTCATATTCACATATATTAAAGTCACTCACATTTCATCATATCATACCATCTATGTAAATCAACCACCTTTCGAATATGCACGTCAAATCACATATCACGATTATCATCAGTACACAAGCCAAATCATGTTTAATAAACATAGGTCTATGGCTATATATATATATATATATATATATATATATATATATATAATCACATTTCAATAGAATCACATTATAAGACCAAATCAAATTCACAAATGATACCAATATAAGAAATCAAGGTAATAACCATATCACATATGTTCAAGTCACTCTCTAACCAATGTAGGCCCACTAGACTTCACTTAAGTCTCCCATAGTACTAATTTTATTATTTAGAACGTTCCGAGACATGTTGACCATAATTCAACTCTCGGTCAACGATGGGGTCCACAACAATCTGCAAATCAGATTTATGATCCATAATGATAGGAGCATATTCATGCGACTTAAATGGCTTGTTCGCGTGCATTTACGTTATGTTTCTCTCGTTATTTTAGTCCTTTATGCTTCTTTTGTGTGTTTTCAGGTTCTAAGGGCTTAGGGAGCAAGAAAGTGCATTTTGAGGCTATTTGGAGCATTTTTGTGCATGGATTGGATAGCTTATCCATGGAGCCAAGTAGATGGACGAAATTGAAGATCACTTATCAAACCATTCACTTATCACTTCCATTCACTTATCACTCACCACATATCATTCATTTATCACCACATATCATTCATTTATCACCACATATCATTCATTTATCACTTAACATATCATTCACTTATCACTTATCATAACCATACACTAATCACTTATCATACTCATAAACATTCACACACATTCACACACATTTACATGCATTCACACACATTTACATGCATTCACACACATTCACACACATTTACATGCATTCACACACATTTACATGCATTCACACACATTTACATGCATTCACATGCATTCACACACATTTACATGCATTCACACACATTCACACACATTTACATGCATTCACACACATTTACATGCATTCACACACATTCACACACATTTACATGCATTCACACACATTTACACCTAACACACATGCATTCACACACATTTACACAAACACATTAAACAAATAGCCATATACATCTCCACTCCTCCTATAAATACCCTTGCATTCCATTCACCAAAACATCTCATATTTTTCATACACAACACAAACACAAAAACAGCAACCTTGTTGTTGCCGTGGGTTCCCCTTCTACTTTTCCTCCATTTCCTCCATTTCCATAATTCCACACTTCCATTCCCCCAACCAACTATCCCTAGACCTTATGCTACAACGAAGAGGAAGAGAAGAGTGCCTAAACGTTCATACAATTCAAGTTTGAGTTGTTGGAATGTTTAGGCGTTTCTTTGATTTCAATGTTTAATTTCAATTCTCTTTGTTTTGTATGAGGAACTAAACCCCCCTTAGCTAGGGGGTGATTCGAAATATATGTTTATGCTTGCAATATGATTTGAGTACTTTTAATTACATTTCATAAGTTGTGAATTCAATTTGTTTAACCGTTTGATTGATAACTTATTTATGAATGTTTATTAAGAATGTGCGCTTAATTTTCATGCATAAATATGACGCTAGAATATAAGTGAATTTCACCTAATCGTTATGAACTTATATTCACAAGTAGTGGAGGTTGCTTATAAACAATCGCGTTAAATGAATTCTTGGCACGAGTTTCATGCTCATCATAGTAACGAATGCCTCGTCAACACTTATAGTTTTCACGTTGCTTAATGATTCTTGCTTGTATCTCTATTATGCAATTCATGTAGGGAACTTGTGAGGAATGCTTTGGGTTGTCGTATGCAATCATCCAATTCATTAACTTAAGGAAAACTTGACGGTTAATTTAAGCAGACCTAATTAACCCGGAGCGTTGAGAATTCATGGTTTATTGAAATGCAATTAGAAATCTTTTTATTATGCAAAGCGTAACATGTGTGGAGATGAACCCCTTGGCTAGCATCCATTCATTTCATTTCATCAATTTCATATTTACATTATGTTTTAATTGCAATTTGTTCATTTAGTTTAATTCCGTCCAAAACTCAATCCCCCTTTACTTTATTGTTCAATTTAGTTAGAAATCAATTTAGTTTGTGTTTTTAAAGCATTTTGAGTCTTTTGATTTGTCTTAGTGTTTTAACGTTTAGTTTTGCATTCTTTGAGTCTAGTATAGTGTTTTAAACTTTATTTTACGTTTTTGAGTCAGTTTCCAAGTGATTAACAATCCCTCCTAATCCCCGGTCCAGAACGATCCCTACTTATACCTATACTACAATTGTCAAGAAGAGGGTTTAATTTGTGCGCGTATAAATCTCGCATCAAATTTTGGCGCCGTTGCCGGGGATTAGCAACTTTGCTAATCTCTTGGATTGTTTTATTTTCTTTTGTTTTTATTTTATTCCAGATTCTTGATCTTGTTTTATTTCTTGTTTTAGGTACTAGTGTATGACTCGGAGTTCTCATCCGATTCTTGAACATATCTCGAGCTTTAACGCCGATTTCGAGCGAGAATTGAGACGAAAGAGAAAGAACTCAGAACCTAGCGAATCAAGTGAAAGCTCCGAGTTCGTTGCTGAATCTGAAGAAAAACCCAAGACAACAGTAGGTGAAGAAGACATGGCAGCAGACAACCGAACAATCAAGGAGCTTTCCGCTTCAGGATTGGCCAATGCCGCACCATTATGCATTCAATACCCCGTGGTTGCCCAAGGCAAGACCGATGAATTCGAGTTGAAGTCAAGCTTGTTGCACCACATTCCGAAATTCCATGGGCTTTCCATGGAAGATCCCAACAAGCATCTGAAGGAGTTCGAGGTTGTTTGTTCGAGCATGACACCCATAAATGTCGACGGGAACATTCTGATGATGAAGGCTTTTCCATTCTCACTTTTGGAAAAAGCGAAGGATTGGCTTTTCGAATTAGCACCCGGAACGGTTACATCTTGGCATAGTATGAAAAGAGCTTTCTTGGAGAAATTTTTCCCAACTTCAAGAATCATTCTCTTGAGGAAACGAATTAGTGGCATCCAACAAAATCAAGGTGAATCGTTTCCTTCTTATTATGAACGTTTTAAATCACTTGTTGCTTCTTGTCCACAGCATCAAATGAAAGAGGAGCTGCTCATTCAATACTTCTACGAAGGACTCCTTCCCATGGAACGCCAAATGCTTGATGCTTCGGCGGGAGGTGCATTGGTGGATAAAACTCCGAGGGATGCAAAAGTTCTAATTGCCAACCGAGCACATAATGCACAACAATATGAAGGTGTTGGACAAAGAGACCCCCCACGGCAACACCAAGTCAATGAGGTAAGTGCCATAACCGAACTTCAAAATCAAATGGCTAACCTTACTACGTTGCTTTCTCAGGTGGTGGAAGATCCAAAAGTCAAACCCGTAGCTCCTTGTGGCGTATGTTCCATGCAAGGACACCCTACAGACACGTGCCCACAATTGATTGAGAATGGGGGATGGGAGAGTGCAAATGCCATTGGATTTCCAAGCCACAATCAACCAAGGAATGATCCATATTCCAACACGTACAATCCAGGTTGGAAAAACCATCCAAATTTCAAGTGGAGGGAGCCCCAACAACCTCAACAACAAGGAGGTTTTAGACAACAACCCCCGGGGTTTTACACCAGAACCCATAGCCAAGACCAAAACCAACCACAATCCAGCCAAAACCATCAAGGTACATCTTTAGATAATGCTACAGTTCTTAAGTTACTTACTAATCTGTCTCAGGGACAAGAAAATCAAAACAAGGCGATGCAAAACCAAGACACAAGGGTGGACCAATTAGAGAAGCAAATAGGGCAGATTGCGGAGTTTGTGGGACAATTCCGAGACCAAGGCAAGCTCCCAAGTTCAACCATTGTCAATCCAAAGGGAGGGTTCGAATCTGCCAAAGCAATTACCTTGAGGAGTGGAAAAGAAGTTGGCACTACATCCACACCAGCCAAAACAAGTCCTAACAAAGAAGAAACATTGCAACATGAAGAGGAGGCTGAAGGGAAGCCCACGGCAAGGACACAACTTCCATTGCCGCAAGCCCAAAAGGACCAAAACTCATCCATGCCATTCCATTCGGCCACCAAAGGCAAGTTGGGCTCAAATTTGATTAAATCTGACCCCGTTCCACCCAATGTTCCTTTTCCTCACAGATTTTTGCAAACAAAGAAGGAGGAGCATGAGAAAGACATTCTTGAAACGTTTAGGAAGGTGCAAGTCAATATCCCGCTCCTAGATGCCATAAAGCAAGTGCCCAAATACGCTAAGTTCTTGAAGGAATTGTGCACTACAAGGAAGAGGGCGTCACAAAAAGAGGTAGTAAGGGTAAGTGAAAACGTTTCCGCTGTTTTACAAAGGAAGTTACCACCAAAGTGCAAAGATCCAGGTAGCTTTACAATTCCGTGTATCATTGGTCAAACTAAGTTCGAACATGCTATGTTAGACTTAGGAGCTTCAATTAACGTCATGCCATATTCTATTTATGCTTCAATGAACCTTGGTGAATTGAAAAATGATGGTGTAATTATTCAGTTGGCCGATAGATCTAATGCCTATCCAAAGGGCGTATTGGAAGATGTCTTAGTGCAGGTGAATAATTTGATATTTCCGGCAGATTTCTATGTTCTTGAAATGGAAGAAATTAGTCATGCTCCATCTTTGCCGATTCTTCTTGGGAGGCCCTTCATGAAGACAGCCCGTACAAAGATAGATGTGTTTAAAGGCACTTTAACGATGGAATTCGATGGGGAAGTGATTGATTTCAATATTTCTGAAACTATGAAATTTCCTAATGATGATCACTCATGTTTCTCTATTGATATTCTTGATTCTTTGGCGCAGGTATACCTTGATCAATTACATGGAGATGCACTTGAAACGGTCATTACAAATGGCATAGAAACGAAGGGTCACATGAAGGGCACCATAGCAACCCACGGCATACAATTGAACAACTATGCCGTGGCCTTTGATGAAGATGTAATAGAGACTGTGGCAACCCTAGAGTCATTGCCACGGCTCCAAGGTAAGTCCCCTAGTCCAATTTCCATTCCAATTTCAACTAATAAGTTGCTTCCTTCTATAGAACAACCACCTACCCTTGAGCTCAAACCGTTGCCAAATCACTTGAGGTATGTGTTTTTGGGAGAGCAAGACACATTACCCGTCATTATAGCTTCATCACTCACAGAACAAGAGGAGGAGAAGTTGGTGATGGTTCTCAAAGAGCACAAAACAGCCATTGGGTGGACTTTGGCCGATATCAAGGGTATAAGCCCTACCACGTGCATGCATCGAATTCTCATGGAAGAAGGCGCCAAACCATCAAGGGAAGCCCAACGTCGACTCAACCCACCAATGATGGAAGTAGTGAAGAAGGAAATCATCAAGTTGCTAGATTGTGGCGTCATCTATCCCATCTCGGATAGTTGTTGGGTTTCACCGGTCCAAGTGGTTCCCAAGAAGTCCGGAGTCACGGTGGTGAAGAATGAAGAAGATGAACTTGTGCCTACACGCATTCAAACCGGTTGGAGGGTGTGCATTGACTATAGGAAGCTAAATGCCGCAACAAGGAAAGATCACTTCCCTTTGCCATTCATTGATCAAATGCTTGAAAGGTTAGCCGGTCATTCTTTTTATTGCTTTCTTGATGGTTATTCGGGTTATAATCAAATTGTCATAGCACCGGATGATCAAGAAAAGACCACCTTTACTTGTCCATTTGGTACTTTTGCATATCGTCGTATGCCATTTGGTTTATGCAATGCACCGGCCACTTTCCAACGATGCATGGTAAGTATCTTCTCTGATTATGTTGAAAAGATAATTGAAGTATTTATGGACGATTTTAGTGTGTTTGGAGACTCATTTGATGCTTGTTTGCATAATCTCACTTTAATCTTGAAAAGATGCATGGAAACTAACCTTGTTTTGAATTGGGAAAAATGCCATTTTATGGTTAAACAAGGTATAGTTTTGGGTCATATCATCTCTGAAAAAGGAATTGAAGTTGATAAGTCTAAAATAGATCTTGTACGTCACTTACCCTCTCCTACTTCGGTTAGAGAGGTCCGTTCTTTTCTTGGCCATGCAGGATTCTATAGGCGATTTATCAAGGATTTTTCCAAGATTGCACAACCACTATGTCGTCTCCTACAAAAAGAAGTGGCGTTTGAATTCACTAAGGAGTGCACGGCATCATTCAACCAACTCAAGGAGTTATTGACCACGACACCCATTATTGTTCCCCCGGATTGGAGCCTCCCGTTCGAGCTTATGTGTGATGCGTCCGATTATGCTTTAGGGGCTGTTTTGGGACAAAGAAAGGACAAGAGGCCGCATGTCATCTACTATGCCTCACGGACGTTGAACGATGCCCAGTTGAACTACTCCACTACGGAAAAAGAACTTCTTGCCGTTGTCTTTGCTTTAGATAAATTTCGATCATATCTAATTGGTACTAAAGTAATTGTTTTCACTGATCATGCAGCTCTAAAGTACTTGCTCACCAAAAAGGAGGCCAAGCCCCGGCTAATTCGGTGGATGTTGTTACTTCAAGAGTTCGACATCGAGATTCATGACAAGAAGGGAAGTGAAAACGTGGTGGCTGACCACCTAAGCCGAATGGTGTATAATGAGGAATCCCTACCCATTGCAGAGACATTCCCCGATGAACAATTGCTGTCCATAAAGGTTAGTACACCTTGGTATGCCGATATAGTCAATTTTTTGGTGTCAAAACGTATTCCAAGTGAGCTCAATAGGCACCAACGTGACAAACTTAGGCATGATGCACGGTTTTATGTATGGGATGATCCGTACTTATGGAAATTTTGTCCCGATCAGATTATACGTCGTTGTGTGCATGATTCTGAATGTCATTCAATTTTGAGTTTTTGTCATACATATGCATGTGGAGGGCACTTTGGCACACAACGCACGGCCCTCAAAGTGTTACAATGTGGATTTTATTGGCCTAGTATTTTTAAGGATGCTAGAACGTTTTGCCTAACATGTGATAAATGCCAAAGAATGGGTGGTATTAGTGCAAGGGACCAAATGCCGCAGGTTTCTATCCTAAATGTTGAAATTTTTGATGTTTGGGGTATTGACTTTATGGGTCCCTTTCCATCATCATATGGTTTTATGTATATTTTGCTTGCGGTTGATTATGTGTCAAAGTGGGTGGAAGCAAAAGCCACCCGGACTAATGATTCTAAAGTGGTTGCAGATTTTATTAGAACTAACATTTTTGCAAGGTTTGGCATGCCACGAGTGATCATTAGTGATGGAGGGTCCCATTTTTGCAACCGGACCATTGAGGCATTATTGAGGAAATACAGTGTCAACCATAGGGTTTCTACACCTTACCATCCTCAAACAAATGGCCAAGCCGAGGTTTCCAACCGAGAGATCAAGCAAATCCTTGAAAAGACCGTTGGGCCAACAAGAAAGGATTGGAGTTTACGGTTAGATGATGCACTTTGGGCGTATCGAACGGCATACAAAACCCCCATTGGGATGTCCCCTTTTCGACTTGTCTATGGCAAGGCGTGCCATCTTCCCGTGGAGTTGGAGCATAAAGCTCTTTGGGCCGTCAAGAAGTTCAACATGCACTTAGATGAAGCGGGAAGCCATAGGAAATTCCAATTGAATGAGCTTAATGAAATACGGCACGAGGCGTACGAGAATGCAAGCATTTACAAGCAAAAGACCAAAGCTTTCCATGACAACATGATCCGTGGGAAATCCTTCTCCATTGGGCAGAAAGTGCTATTGTTCAATTCCCGTTTACGTTTGTTTCCCGGTAAGTTACGTTCCAAGTGGATTGGACCGTTTGTTATTACTAATGTTTTTGTTCATGGTGCAGTCCAAATCCAGAGTTTGAAAACGGGACATGAATTTAAGGTGAACGGGCATCGTTTGAAGGCCTATTATGAGAACTTTGTGGAGCACACCGTGGATGACACCCCCTTGGGTGCCGTAGGCTCCAATTTGGAGTGATTGGGTTCTTCGTCCGGCTGCAAGACGTAAAAGAAAGCGCTACTTGGGAGGCAACCCAATACATTGAATAAAGCTTGTTTATTGATTTCCGAGTGATTTATTAAAAAAAAAAAAAAAAAAAAAACATGGCAGAAAGATGGAGCCTTCACAAAGGTTGTGTACTTGAGGCCCCACTACGTGGCAACACTCTCAGAGTAGGAGGCATCGGAGCAAGAGGCATCGGAGCAGGAGGCATAGGAGCAAGAGGCATCGGAGCAGGAGGCATAGGAGCGGAAGGCACCGAAGATAGATCATTCAAGGCCCCAAACATTGGTGGAACGCTGGATGACCCAGGAAAGAGGTGCCTCTGGAAGAAAGCTGCAAACCGTTGACGGTCATCAAGCTCATCAAGCTTCCTCTTCATGCCTGTTGAATAATTGTTGGCAAGCACGTGCAAACTTCGGTTCTCGTACTTAAGCTGTTTGATCTCCTGCTTAAGACTCTCCACCTCCGCCATCAAGGATTCAACCTGACGGGAGCGAGCAAGAAGGCGTTGGCCCATGTTGGACACAGAGCCAGCGCACTGAACACTCAGAGCCAGGGATTCTTGAACGGCCAACTCATCGGACCGTCCAGAAAGCAGCTGACTATCTTTGGGAGTGAGGAGGTTCCGAGCCACTATCGTAGCCGTTGTTGGATCCGTCATCACAGAGTCCTCATCTGTAAGAGGGCCATGAAAAGATAAGAAAGACGGGCACCATACCTTACCCTGATGAGGCGCAACCGGATCATTGCTCAGACTCAAATCTAAGCAAATTTTCGATGGGTTGGATGAGCTAGCCATTGTTCAAGAAGTTAAAAGAGAAGGGTTGGATGGAGGAAAATCTCGACGGGCCGAAGATGATTTTTTGGGAAGTTTTCAAAGTGTGCAGATAGAGGTGATCGATCACCTCTATTAAAGGATAGACGACACAATCACCAATTCAGAATTGAAGAGACACCGCTCTTCAAAACCGGATTTTCTGGCGTAAAGATCGCCAGCTCTTCAGACGCAATCCAAGCTTTTCAGAAAGCGCGTGCCATCTTTGTCTAAAGCTTCCGGCTTTGCAGAAAACGCGTGCCACTTGTCAAAAGATCTCAGACAGAGCCGCATCCGCACTACTACGTGTCGTTCAGAAGGCGAAGGGCATCGCTCAGAAATCGAAGGGGCGACTGCTCAGAAATCGAAGAGGCGTCTTCAAAGATCGAAGAGTCGTCACTATTCCAAAAAGCCGGATTTACGGGATCAAAACGTTTGTCGACAAGGGTAAAATAACAATACCACCACTTGCTATTGGGAAATCCCTATATATGTCGACTTTCATCTTTTATGGCAAGGCAAACCTGAAAAAAATGCCCAACTCTTCCTCACCTCTGAGGGCGCACTCCCAGCAAAGCCTTTCGAAACATTCAATTCTTTCTTCTTCCCCAAAGATGATACCAGATGCCTGGAGTACAGATGACCCAGGAGGAAGCAGCACAACAAATACATGTGCTGATTCATTCACCGCTTTTTCAAAAGCAAAGGTATCTCATATCATCAAGGGCGAAAGCAAAGGTATCTCATATCATGCTCTTTCCCTATCTTTTCCTTTGCCCTTGATATTACTTGCATGGCAAAGTGAAAGAAGCAATCAGCCGGCACTTGGAGTCTACCTGGACTCTATTCCCTGGTTGCTTACCTAGCGTTGCTCTCGAGTAGTCATCTTCAACGGTTGATACACTTCCAGAGAAGGGACCGCTTCTGCAAAGGGGAGCAAGTAAGGCAAAGGAAAATGATACATTGAAGCATGAGGAGACAAGCATATGCTGAGCTATCCTCTAACCCTCTTCAATACGAATTGGAGAGATTGAACAAAGAAACAGATAAGAGGAGGAAGCTCAGACCTTCGGGGGAGACCAAAGAAAGCCTGCGGCCCAGTTCAAGAGTAGCACAAAGGAAAATCAACGATGGGAGCAGCGCAGTTCAAGAGTAAGCCTGTGGAATCACTCAAGATGAAGCCTCACTGCAATCACCAAGGAGAAGATGGAATTTACACTCCATAACCAGATTTGCATCTCTAAAACTCTTCTCTTTGTTAGATACATTCTGCCATGTTTAGTATGTTTAGTTACTGTTTTATATGTTTTCTTTTGTTTGGTGTGTTTTAAGCTTAAAACATTGAGGACAATGTTTGATTTAAGTGTGGGGGGATAACTAAGTATGTTGATGCAAATTCGTTGGATTTTATCACCCATAACTTCAAGTGTTGTTCCTTGCTGTTTTAAAATGTTTTTAAACTATTTTAGTGTGTTTTGACTTAAAAATTCGAAAATCCCATAAAAATTTGAAAAATTGTTTTGAAAAACCCAAAAAGAGTTGTTTTAAAGTTGTTTTTGTGTGTTTGGGTCGTAGGTCACCTTCCAACAAAATGATGAGGATTTGGTTTGTAAGTGCATGACTGTGAAAAAGAGTTATAAACATAGAGAAAAGTTTGATTTACTCTTGGTATATGCTTGGTTATGGTTATAATGTATGACTTCACATGCAATCATAAAAGAAAAAAAATTCATTTTTGTAACATGCTTGAAGGAAGGAACTCAAACAAACGCTACAACCCTGAGAGACTTGAGCCTATAACGTTCTTTGGAGAGTATAATCTGTGATTTCTTGTTTTCTAAAGTCGTTGCATGATCTCATTATTCTTTGCTTGGTTACTACTTAGAAGGCGTTTCATCATATAGTTCCAAATGCTAGAACTCATGCCCATTTCATTCAAAGCATGTTATTGATTTGCATAACACATATTCAAGAAGAAGTTGTGTAGTGACCACCACCATAGCCAAATAGCCTTACTTCCCATATTTCGTATTTGTTGTAAGTTTTACCCCCGTTGAGCTTTGTTTAGCCTTTATTCCTTGTTAACCCACATTTTCCTCACCTAGCCTAGTTTAGGACAATCCACACCCTTGTTCTTAAAAGATAGTGAGCATGACTTAAATGAATTCCTTTTGAGTTACATTATGCAAGAAAATGAGTGTGGGGGAAGGAATGCTTGTTCTTAAGTATGTTTTGAGATTCAAAAGAAAAGAAAAAAAAAAAGAAAAGAAAGAAAGAAAAAAAAAAAGAGCTTGAAAAAAATGAAAGAATGAGTAATTGAATAAAGGGTTCAAAACACCAATTCTGGCCCTAAATTGTCTAAATTCTCCCTTTTTGTTCAAAAGTTGATGTTTTCATTCAAAAGAGAATTCTAAATTGATTCAATTGCCTTGCTCACTATTTCTTTAAGAACCTTTGTTTTCCATATCCCTTCATTGTTATCCACACGCCTCGAACCCCATTACAACCCGTGACTTCAATCTTGAGTGTTATGTGTTTCAATTTGTGGAATTTGAACTTGGTATGAGCATATGGTGTCACTGGTTCTTGCGTCTAAGTAGTAGCATTCCATTCATGAGATCATATCTAAACATGCTTATTAACTCCAGAAATTGCTTTCTTTGTGATATACATATGTGAGTGTTTAGTTTCATATTTACATCAATCTTCTCACATATACTTAGTGTAGGGTGTGTAGTCAGAAAATCTGAGTGAAAATCGAGTGCATATCTTGTGAGGAATTGAGCAAATTCTCTAAGGCATGTTACTACATTCAAAATATGGTTTTAAATGCTTAATTGTGAAATAGTATGCGGTGACTATGATTAAGAATGTACTTAAGTGTGAAGATGACTAAAATCTGTGGGAATGATGATTTTTAACATGTCATGTGCATTGAAAATCCCTAAGACGATTGTTGGAAGGTTTAAGATTGTCTTTGGTTTGTTTTGTTTCGTTTCGTTTCGTTTTGTTTTGTTTTGTTTTTCTGTTTTGCTCGAGGACTAGCAAAAGATAAGTGTGGGGGAGTTTGATAGGAGCATATTCATGCGACTTAAATGGCTTGTTCGCGTGCATTTACGTTATGTTTCTCTCGTTATTTTAGTCCTTTATGCTTCTTTTGTGTGTTTTCAGGTTCTAAGGGCTTAGGGAGCAAGAAAGTGCATTTTGAGGCTATTTGGAGCATTTTTGTGCATGGATTGGATAGCTTATCCATGGAGCCAAGTAGATGGACGAAATTGAAGATCACTTATCAAACCATTCACTTATCACTTCCATTCACTTATCACTCACCACATATCATTCATTTATCACCACATATCATTCATTTATCACCACATATCATTCATTTATCACTTAACATATCATTCACTTATCACTTATCATAACCATACACTAATCACTTATCATACTCATAAACATTCACACACATTCACACACATTTACATGCATTCACACACATTTACATGCATTCACACACATTCACACACATTTACATGCATTCACACACATTTACATGCATTCACACACATTTACATGCATTCACATGCATTCACACACATTTACATGCATTCACACACATTCACACACATTTACATGCATTCACACACATTTACATGCATTCACACACATTCACACACATTTACATGCATTCACACACATTTACACCTAACACACATGCATTCACACACATTTACACAAACACATTAAACAAATAGCCATATACATCTCCACTCCTCCTATAAATACCCTTGCATTCCATTCACCAAAACATCTCATATTTTTCATACACAACACAAACACAAAAACAGCAACCTTGTTGTTGCCGTGGGTTCCCCTTCTACTTTTCCTCCATTTCCTCCATTTCCATAATTCCACACTTCCATTCCCCCAACCAACTATCCCTAGACCTTATGCTACAACGAAGAGGAAGAGAAGAGTGCCTAAACGTTCATACAATTCAAGTTTGAGTTGTTGGAATGTTTAGGCGTTTCTTTGATTTCAATGTTTAATTTCAATTCTCTTTGTTTTGTATGAGGAACTAAACCCCCCTTAGCTAGGGGGTGATTCGAAATATATGTTTATGCTTGCAATATGATTTGAGTACTTTTAATTACATTTCATAAGTTGTGAATTCAATTTGTTTAACCGTTTGATTGATAACTTATTTATGAATGTTTATTAAGAATGTGCGCTTAATTTTCATGCATAAATATGACGCTAGAATATAAGTGAATTTCACCTAATCGTTATGAACTTATATTCACAAGTAGTGGAGGTTGCTTATAAACAATCGCGTTAAATGAATTCTTGGCACGAGTTTCATGCTCATCATAGTAACGAATGCCTCGTCAACACTTATAGTTTTCACGTTGCTTAATGATTCTTGCTTGTATCTCTATTATGCAATTCATGTAGGGAACTTGTGAGGAATGCTTTGGGTTGTCGTATGCAATCATCCAATTCATTAACTTAAGGAAAACTTGACGGTTAATTTAAGCGGACCTAATTAACCCGGAGCGTTGAGAATTCATGGTTTATTGAAATGCAATTAGAAATCTTTTTATTATGCAAAGCGTAACATGTGTGGAGATGAACCCCTTGGCTAGCATCCATTCATTTCATTTCATCAATTTCATATTTACATTATGTTTTAATTGCAATTTGTTCATTTAGTTTAATTCCGTCCAAAACTCAATCCCCCTTTACTTTATTGTTCAATTTAGTTAGAAATCAATTTAGTTTGTGTTTTTAAAGCATTTTGAGTCTTTTGATTTGTCTTAGTGTTTTAACGTTTAGTTTTGCATTCTTTGAGTCTAGTATAGTGTTTTAAACTTTATTTTACGTTTTTGAGTCAGTTTCCAAGTGATTAACAATCCCTCCTAATCCCCGGTCCAGAACGATCCCTACTTATACCTATACTACAATTGTCAAGAAGAGGGTTTAATTTGTGCGCGTATAAATCTCGCATCACATAACTTCCCAAAGTCCACATTATGCCTCGAGGATAACATACTAAAGTTTCATTATGATCCAATGGTCGAATTGTCGTCAATCACACAAACAAGTGGCGGTCCAAATTGATCACCACACCAAACAATTGAATCTTTGGAAACCAAGCTAGACATAGGTTCACATGGTCACTAGAAGGTATTTGAAACCTAGGTAACACTCGTGAACGATCTCACGCACCGCCACACGCGGTGGAAGTCAAGATAGAGGTTTTAGAAACCCTGAATTTCAACATTAATTAGATGAGCTCAAATTTACGTGGTAGCTAGAGCTCAACAAGGGAAACACTTTTCACAACTAGGCCGACGATAAATTATAACCGGAAACTGTCCAATTTCACCTGAGAAAACTGGATTTCTAGGGTTCTAAACACCCAACTCTAAAATGAATATGAAAGCACAAACTAAGCATACCCACTTGAAGATTACGAAGAGTAGATGAATTTTCATACCTCACTCGAAGGAAATCGTTGCCGGAATCGTCGGAAAAATGATAAAACCGCCGGAAAAGTCGTGGACTTTGCGACCTCGAGCTGCAAAGATGGAAAAGAAATGAAGAAATCTAACATCACAGAGATGAAGAGCCCGTCAAGAGCTTTCCATGGACACCAAGATCACCCAAAACGGAGCTCGGATGAAGAAGATACAAACGGGTCAAGTTTTGTGGGTTTATGGGTCAAATTCTCCCTAAAACGGGTTAGGCAGCACCCATTTTCCATTTTCTGAAAACCCCTCCTCCTTTTTGGAGGTTTCACTCCAATTATTGCATTTTGGTAAAATTAACAAAATGCTATCAACTTTAAACGACTATAACTTCTCTGTTCGGACTCGGAAATAAGATATGTTTATGCCTACGCGCTCATACAATCGAACTCTACCTAAACCAATTCAAGAGTTGACCGAAAAGGTCGAGAAAATTGGAAATGACTAAAGTACCCCTCACTTCGTTTTTCTTAAATTTAGAGAAATAAAAAATTAGTTCGAATCAAATCTTCGAAATACGTCAAGAATAAAATAA
Organism: Pyrus betulifolia; assembly: GCA_007844245.1. Lineage (NCBI taxonomy): Eukaryota > Viridiplantae > Streptophyta > Magnoliopsida > Rosales > Rosaceae > Pyrus > Pyrus betulifolia. Next base: position 4,388,811 of record VDML01000018.1, on the reverse strand, counting down.
AATAATAATTTTAGGGATGAGATATCACACTACATCCAATGACTCTTGGTTTGCCTGATGAGTCCGTATGTACATGCATCTAGGTAAAATATGTATAGAATATAGGAGTTAGAATATTCGTACGGCTCATATTTGGAATTTCAACCTTCATTAAGCATTTCTTTGCAAGTGGTGGATTGCCCCAATGACTGTGACATTCTTTCTCAATAACTCAGTGTGTTCTGGATTCAAAATTTTCCCCTTCTCTTAGAGTAGTTTAGAGTAGAAATACCACTTGAATTTAAAGGAAAAACATTTTTTCCCATATCAAGATTGGCCTGGGGTGATTCAAAGTCAGAGAACTGCCTAGGACAAACACAACCACTGTTGGGATCACAGTATCCAGGAGGTTCACATCCAGCAGAATTTGTTCTGAAAAAGGTTTTGCGCACAGTGTTTAAGCCAGTTCATTTGCTCGACATAACAACACTTTCATTTGCGCACAGTGCTGAACTGATAACTTTTTTTTTTCTTTATTGATGAATAATAAATCATTAGGGTAGCAACTAGGAGTTCCGTATTGCTTCATTTTTAAACTAAGAAAGTGTCAGTTATACTTTTCACTTTGTTTCTAATTTGGCTCAACTCTCACTCTTCCATACAACATCTGCTATGCGAAATAAAAGGTATCTAGAAAAACAGCATAACATCACAAGGTGATAAACATACATATAATACTAACAAACATGCGCGTACACACATATATAATACTTAATGAAATAGACATCATATACATCGTGTAGTTTATACATATCATCATTTTAATTAAAACTAATAGGAGAATAGTTGGGTCCTCACTGATGAGTATCCAAAATACTGATTTTATTACGTAGAACAATTAAATAACGACACATGTCCATTTAACATATAACCAATCAGTCTTTATTCTTCTAGCCAAACATGTGTTATTCTGCTATCCAAACACATATCTTCTTCCTCAGTGAAACACTGCCCAGCCGTCCATCCCAATCCACCATCTTTTCCCTCCACCACCAACCAGAGTTGCCCAATCCACCATCCTTTAAACACACTGATCCATCTCCTTCCTTCCTCCCTCGATTTGGTGCTGCCATGGCAAATCTACCCTGGCTGCCGTCAGACCCACCCCCGTCCCCTCTCCACCCACTCGCCTCTCTCATTACCAACGTGTTTCCCCTTCAATCCCTCTCTTCTCCGGTTAGCCATTACCAATCTTTCTCTTTTCCGTCGACCCCAAAGCCAACCCCACTCTCTCATGCTCTTCGACGGCGACGTTGGGTTAGAAGATGAACAGTGACGGGAGAGAGTGTGGGTGTTTCAGATCGTTTGGTTACAAGAATAGTGGGTATATTTAATTTGTTTTAAAATAACATGTGTCACGATATTATTGGGCCAACTAAAAGGGTCAGTAAATTGAATACTCACAATGAGTACCCAAGTATTATAGAACTCCTTAAAATGATTATAGGCTTATTTGTAAGGGAATTGTTAATAGAATTCCAAAAATTTTATTTTACACTTTTTACAAATGTATTTTTTTCTAATTATAGAAAGTTTGGAGTGCCAAATGAAATTTTTGGAGTACTAATAATAATTCTCATTTTTAAAATGATTATATTACTGCCATGTTAGAGAACACAAAATGCATGTTTGATTAAATAACAGAGATATTTGCTGATTTGTCTCTAAAACTTTTATTTTAGTTAATTACCGTTAAATTTTAATTATTTTGAGCTATGTTCTCGAAATTTAATTTTGATCTCACTTTATTTTCTGTAACTCAAAATTCGTTACTAATTTATTCTTTGAAACTAAAAATTCGCCCCACTTTACCATGTTTTCATTTTTTTATCACATAGCTGTTGTTGATGTGGATGGATAAAATTGTAATAGCATAGGCTTATTCTTAGCTACGCCATATAGAACTCAAATTTGATCCTACTTTACCTACTGAAACTCAAAAGTCGTCGTTTTACTCAGTGGGGGAGTCGGAAATTTACAATGATAGGGTCACGAAATAGCTTTCACAAATCGATCATACTTTCATTTATAATTGTTCAAGGCATATTCTCGTATCTTGAAAACGTCGTATCACAACATTTTCTGAGTATAGTTAAGTACATATTTCTCAATGTATACCACTAAGCTAATATTCAACCATTAATCTCCCATCCTATTACGATGTGATTTCCTTACAATATTCATCACCAAAAATCATCTTTCAACTGAAGTCGTCGCAATAGGTAAAATCAATGCTGATTTGATGAGCGAGTTCAACGAGGGATATTGTCTATCTTTCTTCGTCTCCACCAACTTTTGTGCAAGACTATTAATTCCTTTTAATCTAGAAAATTCATATGCAAATGCATGTCAGAAATATAATTCATTGTACTCCTGCAAATGACGTATATGGAATTTGAAAGGCTTCCTAGCGTTGTCTATCCTACAACTACATACCCAATCTCGCCGGTGAAAATTCCCTCATCTCTTCAGTATTGACCTACTTTCTCTCTCTCTCTCTCTCTCTCTAAGATTGATTTGCTATCGCGGAATTGAAGCAAGTTCCATTATGTGGGTTTCATTTGGGTGCACCAGGCTAATCAATTTCATTTTTATTTTTTTCCAGATCTCTGCAGCTCAAGCATAGCAACCCAAAAAAAATTCTAATCTTGAATTTCTCCTTTGAAATTTAATGTTTTACGATTGTTGAATGTTAATGCATAATGGAGATTTTTAATCAAATTCATTGGCACATATGGCATAGTATTATTGGATGGTGGGTCTCACATATGTTTCAGGAGTGACTTTTCAGTTCCAGGGAGAAGATAGAGAGTCCACAAGTTAAAGTGGAGCAAATATTAAATTTTAGAAAGTAAAGTGATGACTTTTGAGTTTTAGGAGGTGAAGTTCGCTTAGCGAGTAGGGCTTAGTTTAGCTTAATGAAATGGAGATTTTTCCAACAAGAAGCACACAACAGCTCAACCTTGGGAAGAGGCACACACAAGGTTGTGAGTGAACCAACCGCTCTTGCTATCAAAAGAAAGAATGATTTGAATCAGGGATTCGGCACGACCGAACCCCTAATTCTTCATAAGATGTCTTTGGCCCGAGACCAAGCTATTAATATGAATAGAAAAAACTCTGTTACAGCCATTTCTATACATTCAATGTACTATATGGATAGAGGATTACATAGAGTTGAACATAGTAATAAGAAATTGAAAGATTTCGTTGAAATTGTTCGTTTGGAAATTTCCCAAAAAGCTAATCATATGTTCTTCTCTCCATAGGAACAACATGGTCGTTATGCTCATTACTAAATTTGTTGAAGAGATGAATTATAATCAAGGTATATTTTTTGTATCAGAGGTTGAATCGATCATCAGAAGAAGAATTAGGCAAAAGATTAGGATACATTATGAGAAAATAAAACTTCCATCGAAGACAAGCAAATGAAAGGCTTTCATAAAATTCGTGTAGAATTGAGAATGAAAACTTGATGCAGCTCTACTTTATGTTGATTGAATTGTTTTGCTTGTTCTTCGCTTTCAATTTTTTGGGATCCTTTTTTTCCTACGCAGAAATAAATGCAGGCATAAGGTTTCTCTAGGTAGTTGAATGGTAGCGCAATTCTTTAAGCAAGGACTTCTTCTTGGAGGTGTAGCAACATTAAAATCGAGTTTCAAGGGATTTAACTAAAAAAAGCCTATATATTACAATTTTACTCATCCATGTCAGCAACTTTAACAGTTATTTGACATAAGAGCAGTAACATGGAAAAGTGGAGCGAATTTTGAGTCTCAGGAAGTAAAGTTGTAACTTTTGAGTCATTGAGAGCAAAGTAAGATAAAAAATGAGTTACGTGAGGTGTAGCTAAAAATTAAGCCTTTTAATAAATAGCCAAATCTCCCAGTTATTAAAATTTTGAATTTTCCGTCCTTCTTTGTCACATGAGAAACTTAAGTGGAATTGAAATAAGTGAATATTAACTTTTTTTAACAAAAGAAAAAAGAAAAAGAAAATAAACTTCTCACAATGTGCTATCAATAATTTGGTGTTAAGACCTCTCATTACATTCGGAGAGTAAATCACTATAACGAAAAAAAGTTTGGTATGAAGTGAAACTTAAAGCTCTCTAAATATTTATATGAAACATATACGATTATTTTTTATTACAAACAATATTTTATATTAAGAGAGGGAGAATTTGAACTCAACATGCAATGGGTTGACCAATATGGTTCCCCACTAACATCATCGATATTCTCATAACTTAGCTAATTATTGCTAGTTGTATGTAATTTTTCACAAAGGTTGTCATCTTAAGCGTGGAAACTCTCATATATTAATTCTCTAATTATATATTAGTTTGTCATATGACTGATATGGAAAACTATTTTCAATAGAGAAGAAAAACTATAACTATTAGAACAATCAACCGATAGTACACACATACAATCATTTGTGATAACGAATATCTAAAAAATTATATCGAAGCACGTGCTTTATGAATTATGTTAAAACATAAACATTAAAAAAGAGGGATAATTTTGCTCACAGCTCTTAATAAGTGATTGTGATACTCAACATTTTATTTAACTATGTTGAAAGAGTTTAATTTTTGAAATCTGTATAATAAATATACACACATCTTAAAATTTAAACTCATTCAATAATAATAAATAATGTGTAAGTGAAAATACACTCACAACAAAAAAGGGAGCACATGCTTTAACAACGAAATACGTCCATGGATCTACAGCCAGCGAGCGAGCGAGCGAGCGAGAGAGGAATGGGCAGAGAGAGAGAGAGAGAGAGAGAGAGAGAGAGAGGAAACACAATCTTAACTGTTAATTGTAGACCAAACGCGTCGCTGTTTTTGATACCTACCAGCCAATGCACTGGATTGGATTTCACCTGCCAAATAATGAATGGACGTTGGCATGGCAAGATAATTTGGATTTTGTTCCTTTTTTTCTTTTACTTTTTTTTTTTTAATACATCGATATTTTTATATTAGAAGGAGAAGAGTTCAGCTAAACCACACAATGAGTAATTTAATTTAGTATTGAAGAAAGGAAAATGAAAGAGGAGCACAAGGCAAGTTACTTGGAAATTTTTTTAGTCCTTCGAAATATATGATATTTTATATGGCATTTTATCTACCGTGGCTTTTTTGAGATATAGCTCTTTATTTTGATTCTTAAAGCTAAATTCGATAGAAGTGGTCCGTAAAATTGTTCACTGTCAATCTAACGGAAATATTTCACAGAAAAACACAAATAATTGACGGTGGATAATCTCAAAGACTTATTCTATTGATTTTAAATCTCAAGTGACAAAATAAAGATATATGATAATGTCGATAACCATTTTGACTAAAAAAACTTTTATATTTGAACAAATTTCTAAAAACTTGTATTATTTAGTACTACAGTTAAATGATATTCTTATTTGCTTGTAAATGAGAGATCTTAGGTCCGATTCTGGACAAAAATGAATTTGAACCATATTATTATTAGCACATTGTGAAATTAAGTCTATCTTCATCCTCTTAGTATATAAGTAATCTCTTTGTTAAAAAAAAAAAAAAAAACTTGTGGATCCCATATTTCGGAACAACCCATGAAATCACCTCTGTCACGTAAAAGTTACCTCCCTCTCTCTCATCCCCTATATCGAATGGCGCATAATTCGATGTATCTAGTTGGTCCCCAGTTGCTTCCTTCAATACACTTCACGTCCTTCTTGTCCGAACCCAATTCTCACATTCCCATTTCTTCTTCAAATTTACCATCTTTTTCTGATTTGGGTTCATCCTTCTAGTCCCGTCTTCTTTCTCCGTTTGCTCAACCTTTCTGTCTGGGCTGTAAAATTTTGAAGCTAAAAATGGCCGTGGCTATGGCTTCTTGCGGTGTTGGGGTAAACTTTAACAGTAACTCCAGTTTGAAAAAATACCTTGCAAGTCCAGCACCAGCTGGGGCTATGGCAGAAGCCTCCTTTGGGTTTGCTCCTAAACGCTTCTGCATTGTGCACAAAGGAAGGTAATGCTTCTTTTTTTGCTCACTGTTATATTGAATTTTTGTTGGTTTTTTATGTTCTTTAATGGGTTTGTTTTACTTTCTTAGATTGTTTTCAGAAATTGGTTTTTTCTTTTTGGTTCAAAAAGTGATGAAATGGGTCCTCTGTTATTTTTCTTATCCTATTTTGGTTGTAGAAATCTTTTGTTTTCTATTTTTGTTTGGTTCTTAATCTCATTTGCATTTTCTAGTACTATGAGGTCTGAATTATATTGCTTATTGATGTATTAATATCTGAGATTCTGGTTTATGTCCTAAGTATTCATTTGATGCTTCTCTGCTATTTTTTCCTTTTATTTTGGTGCAAAAATGAAGTCTTAATTTAATGGATTAATCATGTTGTGTATTCTGGTTACAAAAGTAAATAAATAAATAAATCCTGCAGATTAAAATATATAAATAGTTGGCGTTTTTGTATGAACGAAGTCTGTTTTGCATCTCAATTTATTGTGGCTGACTTGTTCACTTAACAAGTTTTGATAAGTGATTTTTCAATATGTAGCTGAATTATCATGTCTTTTGCACTTGAGGTTGGAATTATCAGACATCGTTCGACCTCTGTTTATCTAACAGCTCTTGAGCCTTTGAGTTCAAGTCCTCGATTGTGGCTTGAACTCAACGTTCCCAAGCGAGCTGATAGATTTTAAGTCGTAGTGTGTTTAACACCTTTATTATTCTTGAGATACGCAAGCATGAAAGTGGGGGTCTTGCATAGTTTCTATTCTTTGTCTAGAAAGTGTATGTGCAATCTATGACAGATCATTATCTTCATCAACCTCAATTACTCCGCGAGCATCTTCTGCTACAGCTGTGGAGGTATTCTAAAAATTTGTTTTGTAATTGGTAATTACTGAATATCAACTTGCTGAATACTTCATTTTTGTGCTGGGTTTTTTATGTTGGAAATAGGATGGTAAATCTGATGGAAGTCCAAGTGAATCTGACACCGTTCCGATTCCTAAGGTTATTATTGACCAAGATTCTGATCCAGATGCAACGGTGGTGGAGATAACCTTTGGAGACCGGCTTGGAGCTCTTCTCGATACTGTATGGAGCATTACTTATGACTTCCAACAATATTGTTGTCTATTATGTTCTCCTGTATAGATTTTCATAAA